>JAKFHU010000003.1:0-290154 GCA_023783475.1 Daubentonia madagascariensis | reverse complement strand
AAGAAATTAAGGCCAGGTGTTCCGGATGGGAGTGACCAACTGTGTGTCAAATGCTGATGAGGGGTCAATGAGATGAGGACTGAAAATTGGCCACTGAGTTTAGTCATCTCTTGGTTATTGGTGACCTTAGCAAGAGCACTTTTAGCACTGCTGGATGCCCAAACCACACTGAAGTGGGTTGAGAAGTGTATGAACAGTGAGGAAATGAGGACGGTGTCCTAGAAACACAGAACACATAAAACACATGCGTGTGCTTTAATACTCATGAGATGGAGCCAGTAGATAGAGAAAGGTTGAAAATACAGCAGCACCAGTGGGTCATCAATGTAGCAAGATGCTGAGAATGCAGGAAATGAATTCAGTACACGTTGTGGATGATGTTTAGATAACAGGAAAAAAGGAGAGGAGCTTGGGGCCAATGGTGATAGGTTTGTGGATTTAGTGGTTTGATTGTAAGACCTGATACTATAAAAATACTAGAAGAAAACCTAGGGAAAAATCTGGACATTGGTGTAGGCAAGGAATTCATGACTAAGAGCTCAAAAGCACAGGTAGCCAAAACAAAAATAGACAAATGGCACTTAATTAAAGTACAAAGCTTCTGCACAGTAAAAGAAATAATCAACAGAGTGAACAGACAACCTGTGGAATGGGAAAAAAATATTTGCAAACTATACATCCAACATTGGACTAATACCCAGAATTTACAAAGAAGTCAACTCAACTACAACAACAAAAATAATCACATTAAAATGTGGGATAAGTATATAAATAAACATTTTTCAAAAGAAGACAAACAAATGGCCAAGAAGCATATGAAAAAAATTTCACCATCACTAATCATCAGAGAAATGCAAATTAAAACCACAATGAGAGATCATCTTACACCAATCAGAATGGTTATTACTAGAAAGACAAAAAAATAACAGATTTTGGCCAGGATATGGAGAAAAGGGAAGTTTTATACACTGTTGGTGGGAATGGAAATTAGTACAACCTCTATGGAAAACAGTATGGGGGTTTCTCAAACAACTAAAAATAGAACTACCATATGATCCAGCAATTTCACTATTGGGGATCTACACAAAGGAAAACAAATCAATATATAAGAAAGATACCTGAACTCATGTGTTTATTGCAGCACTTTTCACAATAGCAGTGATATGGAATCAACCTAAGTTGGAGGATTGGATAAAGAAAATGTGGTGTATATACACAATGGAATACTATTCAGCCATAAAAAAGAATCAAATCATGTCTTTTGCAGCAACATGGATGGATCTGGAGGCCATTGTTCTAAGTGAAAGAACTCGAACACAGAAAGACAAATACTGCATGTTCTCACTTATAAGTAGGAGATAAATAATGTGTATACGTGGAAGCAAAGTGTGGAATGATGGAGAATGGAGACTCAGAAGGGAGAGTAGTGGGAGGGGGGTCAATGTTGGGAAGTTGCTTGGTGAGTACAATGTGCTCCAGTGATGGATGCACTGAAGGCCGTGTCTTCACCACAATGTATGTATATTTTGCTATAATATATCAATGCAGCAAAATTGCACTTGTACCCCATGAATATATACAAATAAAAAATAAGCTAAAAAAAGATTTAGTGGTGGAAGGTGAGGTTCATCTAAGTTCTAGTATGTATCAATACTTCATAACCTTTTTGTGACTAAATGATATTCCATCATATTGATATACCACTTTTTTAAATCCATTCATCTGTTTATAGACATTTGGCCAATGTGAATAGTGCTGCTATCAACATTTATGTACCAGTATTTGTTTGAGTATCTGTTTTTATTTTGAGGGGGTATATGCCAATGAGTGGAATTGCTTGGTCATATGGTAATTCTGTTTAACTTTTTGAGGAACTGCCAAACTGTTTTCCACAGTGGCTGTACCATTTTACTTTCCCACCAGCAATGTACAAGGTTTCAGTTTCTCCACATCCTTGTCAACAACAGGGGTTTTTTTTGGTTTTGTTTCTGTATTATTTTTTATTGTAGCCATCCTAGTGGGTGTAAAATGGCATTGTGGTTTTAATTTGCATTTCCCTGATAACCAACGATGTTGGGCATCTTTTCATGTGTTTGTTGGCCATTTGCATATCTTTTTTGGAGAAACGTCTATTCAAGTTCTTTGTCCGTGTTTTAATTGCATGACCTTTTTTTTTTTTTGAGACAGGGTCTTGCTCTGTCATCCAGGCTAGAGTGCAGTGGCACGATCTAAGCTCACTGCAACCTCAAACTCCTGGGCTCAAGTGATCCTCCTGCCTCAGCCTCCCTAGTAGCTGGGACTACAGGCATGAGCCACATACCCAGCTAATGTTTGTCTTTTTGTTGTCAAGTTATAAAAATTCTTTATATATCCTTGATATTAGAGTCTTATCAGCTATATGATTTGCTAATATTTTCTCTGTAGGTCATCTTTTCACTTTCTTTTTTTATTTTTAAAAAGAAAATTTTATTGTGTATATTTAAGATATACAACATGATGTTATGAGACACACACACACACATATATATATATATATAAAATGGTTATTATAGTGAAACAAATTAACACATTCATCATCTTGCATATTTACTCATTGTTCCCCCTGTGGTGAGAGTAGTTATAATCTACTCATTTAGCAAATTTCTGAATACACTATTATTCGCTATAGCACTACTGTTGCACATTAGATTTTTAGACTTGCTTACTCACACAAGAAATAAAAAATCTGAGTATGTCTATGCCTATTAAACAAATTGAATCATAGTTAATGGCCTTCTAAAACAGAAAGCATCAGGTCCAGATGGATTCACTGGTGAATTCTACCAAACATTTAAGGAAGAAATCATACCAATTCTTTACAATCCTTTCCAGAAGATAGAAGCAGAGGGAACACTTCCTAACTCATTCTATGGGGCCAGCATTACTTTAATACCAAACTAGATAAAAACATTACTTGCAAAGAAAACTACAGACAATATCTCTCATAAACATAGATGCAAAAATCCTTAACAAAATATTAGCAAATCAAATCCAATTATACACCATAATGGAGAATTATACACCATAACCATGTGGGATTTATACCAGTTATGCAAGGCTGGTGCAGTATTCAAAAATCAATTAATATTTTACAGCCCTTCAACAGACTAAAGAAGCAAAATCACATAATCATATCAATTGATACAGAAAAATTATTTGAAAAAATCCAAAACCAACTCATGACAGAAATTCTCAGAAAACTAGAAAGAGAAAGAAACTTCCCCAACTTGATAAAGAACATCTATAAAAAACCCTGTAGCTAGCCTTATACTTAATGGTGAAAAATTAGAAACTTTCTCACCAAGATAAGGAACAGAGGAAAGATGTCCCCTCTTAACATTCCTTTAAACGTCTTACTGGAAATCCCAACACAATAAGACAAGAAAAGGAAATAAAAAGTATACAGATTGGGAAAGAAGAAATAAAACTGTCTTTGTTCTCAGATGACATAATTACCTATGTAGAAAATCTGATCAAGTTGGGAAGAACTGACATCATGAATGTACCGAGTTTTCCTCCACAAACATGTATTATAATATCTCCTTATTTATTTAGTTTTTTTTATTCCTTTAATCAGAGTTTTGTGGTTTTCCTCATATAGATCTTATATATTTTTTGTTATATTTCTAGCTAAAGTATTTCACTTTGGGGAGATTACTAATGTAAATGGTATTGCATTTTTAAATTCAATATGCACTTGTTCATTGCGGGTTTATTAGGAAAGTGATTGAATGCTATACATAAATCTTGTATCCCGCAACCTTGCTATAACTACTTATTGGTTCCAGGAGATTTCTGTCAATTTTTTCAGATTTTCACTTTCTTTATAGTATCCTTTGATGCACAAAAGTTTTTAATTTTGATAAAGTCCAATTTATCTATTTTTTTCTCTTGATGTGTGTGCTCTTGGTGTCATATCTAAGAATCCATTGCCAAATCCAAAGTCATGAAGATTTTTTCCTGTTTTCTTCTAAGAGTTTTTATATTTTTAGCTCTTACATTTAGGTATGTGGTTTATTTTAATTTTGTATATGGTGTGAGGTAAGGGTCCAACTTCAACCTTTTGCATGCACATATTTAGTTGTCAAAGCACTATCTTTTTTTCATTCATATAATAGTTCATCAAAAAGCACTATTTCTTGAAGAGAGTGTTCTTTTGTGGAGGCCAATGTGGCTAAAATAGAGTGAGTGAAGGGGAGAGTGGAAGAAGGGGAGATCAGAAAGTTGTCAGGGCTAACAGGTAAGTCCTGACAAAATAAGGATTCTGGGTTTTTACTGTGAGTAAAGTGAGGAATCATTCCAGTATTTTGAGCTGAGGAGTGATATGATTTGACTTACATTTTTAAACTTTTAATTTTGAAATTTATAATTTTGAAATTATAGATTCACAGGAAGTTGCACAGAGAGTTCAGAGAGGTCCCATGTTCCCCCGGTTTTTTCTAATGGATGATCTTACATAATTATATGACAATATAAAACCAGGAATTTTATATTTTTGCAGTTATGTAATGTTCTATGTCATTTTATCATGTATGTAAATTTATATAACTACCGCAATCAAGATACACCATTCCATCACCACAAATATCTTCTTTGTACTTCCCCTTTACAGTTGCACACTCCACTTCCCTCACAACCATCTCTAACTCCTGCCAACCAATGATCTTTTTTGCATCTCTATAATTTTGTCATTTCCAGAATATTGTATAAATGGAATTATACACTATATCATATTTTGAGATTAGCTCTTTTCATTCAGCATTATGACCCTGAGACCCATCAATAGAACCAAACTATTATACCCATGTATTTATGGTTTACTCTTTTTGGTTGCTAACTAGTATTTGAGGATATGTATGTACCACAGTTTAACCATTTACCTATTGACATATAGTATGTGATTTTTAGAGATTGGCTTTTTTTCACTCACTTGAGGTCCATACAAGTTGTTGTGTGTATCAAAAGTTCATTCCTTTTCACTGCTGAGTAGTATTACATGGTATGAATGTACCAGAGTTTCCCTATGCATTCACCTGTTGGTGGACATTTTGGTTATTTTCAGTTTTTAACTACTATAAATAAAACTGCTATAACCATTTGTGTACAGGCTTTTGTGAAGGCAAGACGCGATTGCTGGGTCATGTGGTAAATGTATGTTTAGTTTTTTAGGAAACTGTTTACCATCATATATCCTTGAGAGAAATGTCTCTTCATGTCTTTTGATTGCTTTCTTTTTTTATTATTATTATTTTCTTTATTTCCAAGCAGTATTACAAAAGATTCACTGTTTTCTAATTGGTTATTTTTTAATGTTGAGTTTGGAGAGTTCTTTATATATTCTAGAAATAAGTCCTTTGTCAGATACGTGGTTTGCAAATATTTTCTCCCAGTCTGTAGCTTGCCTTTTTATCCTCTTAACAGTGTCTTTCACAGGGCAAAATTTTGATGAAGTCCAAATTATTAATTTTTTTCTCTTATGGACGTGCTTTTGGGGTTATGTCTAAAAACTCTTCACCAAGCCCCAGGCCCTGGAGATTTTCTGTTATTTTATAAGAGTTTCATAATTTTATGCTTTACATTTAAATTTATAATTCAAATAAAAGATCTGATATTCTGTGTTCCCCAAGTACCACTTATATTGAAATCTGGAAATGTAGCTAAAAGTGGTCTTTGTTGCAGGCAGCTTGATGGATGTTCATGGGACAGAAGAGTATATCTCAAGGATATATGATGGCAAACAAGCACATGAAGAGATGTTCAATGTCATTATTCATTAGGGAAATAAAATTGTGACTATGATGAGATATCTTTAAACATCTATTAGAACAGCTAAAATAAAAAATAGTGACAATATCAAATGCTGCCAAGACTAAGAAGAAACTGGATCTGTCATACATTACTGGTAGGAATATAAAATAGTACAGCCACCCTGGAAAACAGTTTCCTAAAAAACTAAACATACATTTACCATATGACCCAGCAATCCCACTCCCGGGCATTTACCCTAAAGAAATGAAAATATATTTCTTCACAAAAGCCTGTACACAAATGTTCATAGCAGTTTTATTCATAGTAGTTAAAAACTGAAAATAACCAAAAATTGTGAAGACATGTATGAGATATGAGGTCTAGGTCAAGGTTCACTTTTTACCTATAGATATCCAATTACTCCAGAACCTTTTTTCTGAAAAGATCATCCTTCCTCCATTAAATTGCTTTTGCAACTTTGTCAAAAACAGATTGGCTATTTCTGGGTTCTCTATCTGTTCCATTGATCTATGTGTCTATCTCTTCCCTAATACCACAAAGTCTTGATCACTGTGGCTCCATGTGTTCCTTGCCTTGTGGCTGCATAACTTCAATCTCTGCCTCCATCTTCACGCGGCCTTCTCCTTTGTATCTGTGTCTTCTCTGCTTCTGTCTCTTATGAGGCCAATTGTCACTGGATTTAGAGCTCACCCAGATAATCGAAGATGATCTCATCTCAAGATCCTTAACTTAATCACATTTGCAAAGATAATTTTACTGAATAAAGTCACATTCACAGGTTTCAGGGGTTTGGATGCAGACGTACCTTTCTGGGGCCCAATTTTCAACCCACTACAGCTATTCTAGTTCCTGTGCCTTTCCATATAAACATTAGAATAATCATATGTATATATGTGTGTGTGTGTGTGTGTATGTATGTATGTATATATATATATATATATAAAGTCAAGCAGGGAGTTTTGACACTTCCCAGCTTCCAGTACTGTGAAAAATAAATGTCTGTTGTTTAAGCCACTCAGTCTATAGTATTTTATTATAGAAGCCTGACCTGACTAAGACAGTTCTCCTCTATTCCTAGTTTTTTGAGTTTCTATCAGGAATGGGTATTGAATTTTGTCAAATACTATTTTCTGCATCAGTTTACATGATAATGCAATTTTTCATTTTTCACCTGATTTTATGGTGGATTACATTGGTTGATTTTCAATTACTAAACCAATCTTGCATCCTTGGAATAAACACCACTTGGGCATGATATATTATTCTTTTAATATATTACTGAATTCTATTTGCTAATATTTTGCCAAGAATTTTGTATCTATATTCATGAGGGATATCGGTTTCCTTGCACTGTCTGATTTTGGTATCAGTGTAATACTGGCTGAATGAGTTGAAAGAGATTGTGTAGAATTGTTAGTTTTGAAAAGTTTGTTACAATTTTCTAGTGAAACCATCTGTGCCTGAAGATTTTGGGGGGGGTTTAAATAATATTCAATTTCCCTAATAGTTATAGGACTACTAATAATAGCAAGAGAACTAGAATTATCTATTTCATGTTGGGTGAGTAGTGGTAGTTTATATTTTTTGAGGAATTGGTCCATTGTTCTAAGTTGTTGATGAGTGTAAAGTTGTTTGTAGTACAGGCATATTTCATTTTATTGTGCTTCATTTTATCGCACTTTGCAGATATTGTATTTTTTTTTTTTTACAAATTGAAGGTTTGTGGCAACCCTGCATTAAGCAAGTCTATTGGCACCATTTTTCCTACAGCATGTGCTCACTTCATGTCTGTGTGTCACATTTTGGTAATTCACAATATTTCAAACTTTGTCATTATTATTATATCTGTTGTAGTTATCATGATCAGTGATCTCTGATGTTATGATTGCAATTGTTTTGGGATGCCAGGAACCACGCCCATATAAGATGGTGAACTTAATCAGTAAGTGTTGTATATGTTCTTACTGCCCCACCAAAGGGAGGACATAATACAGCAAAATGCAAGTGAAAGTTGAGAAAATTGCTCATTTTTATAATTTGAAATATAAAATGAAGTTTCTTCAGAAAAAAGATTTATATAAAATTTGCCTTACCTTATGGCTTATGCTCTAAGAGTAAATTTTATAAAAATCAGCAACCAGGCTTTTGTATGTTTAAATTGAAATGAGCATGATAAATATAAATGAATAAATTTCATTTATGTAGTAGCAAAAAGAGTCAATAATCCCTTTAAGAAAGAAATTATTTCATTTCCACCCAGCTTAGATTCATCATAAATGCAATCCATAAATGATATTAGAACCTGTAGGGTCCCCCAGGTCCCCGATTTCTTTCTGTGTCCTGACTAAAAATCACAGAGTTCCTTGACCACTCTGTGAACCCAGCCAGCTGCAGGTTTTTCCCAGTAGGCTTGAACCCAAACCGGGGCCTTGAATATTCCCAGGCACTAATAAAGGTATCTATGTTGTTGCCCAAAACACTGAAAGCAACTGGCCTCAGCCCTGAGCCAAATTCCTTAAAAACCCTCATGTAAACTCCATAACCTGACCCCCTCACTGTAGACACACCCAGGTAGAACACCCCTTTTCTCTCACTGTTCATCATGATGATTGCTGCAGCACCTGTAAGTAAGTCCCCCTAATAAATGCTTTGGACTGATTACCCTGGCATTTACTGCTTCTTTCTTTGGAATCTCAATCAGCCCCATCTTAGGACAGTTTGGGGAACTCCCTTGTGGGAACTCCCCTGCCACTGCTTTTGGGACAACTCCAGCTGTGGGTTTGGCAAGACGAAACAGAACCTCATCAAAAGTATAAATTTGACAAATTTAGGAAAATATCAGCCAGTATTTCTTTGAATATTTTTTTTTAGTCCCACAGTCTAACGCCTCTCTTTCTGGTACTCTAATGACATGTGACATGAGTGGCCTTCCATATCCTCAAGTGCAGCCCCTTGACTGAATCCAAACTTCACAGAACAGATCCCTTTATTAAAAGGATTTGTTCTGTAAAATTTGGATTCAGTCAAAAGGCTGCACTCAAGGATCCAGAAGGCCATATGTGGCCCCAAGGCTGCAGGTTCCCCACCCTTTAGTCCCATAGGTCTTGAGGCTCTGTTCATCTTTCTTTCAGTCTGTTTTCTCTCTATTGTTCAGACTTGGTAATTTCTAGTGTTTTATCTTCAAATTCTCTGTTAATTTTCTCATCTGTCTTCATTCTGCTGCTGAGTTTTTTATTTATTTTATATTTCAGTTCTAAATTTTCCATTTAGTTTTTCTTTATATCTTCTGTTGTTCTGAGACTTTTAATTTTTTCATTTGTTTCAAGTGGATTTGCTATTGCTTCTTGAAACATTTTTATGATAGCTCCTTTACACTTCTCATGATTCTATCATCTGTATTTAGTTGACCCTTGAACAATGCAGTGGTTAGGGGCACCAACCCTCTGTGTGGTGGAAAACCCTTGTATAACTTTTGACTCTCCCAAAACATAACTACCAATAGCCTACTGTTGACTGCAAGCTTGACTGATAACATAAATAGTCAATTAACACATATTTTGTATGCTATATGTATTATATACTGTTATTATACACTGTATTCTTACAATAAAGTAAGCTAGAGAAAAGAAAATATTATTAAGAAAATCATAAGGAAGAGAAAATATATATACTATTCACTAAGTGGAAGTGGATCATCATAGAGGTCTTCATTTTCATCATCTTCACATTGAGTAGGCTGAGGAGAAGGGGAAAGAGGAGGGGTTGGTCTTGCTGTCTCATATGTGGCAGAGGTGGAAGGAAAACCACATATAAGTGGACTTGCACAGTTCAAACCCATGTTGTTCAAGGGTCAACTGTATCTTGGTGTTCACATTTGTTGATTGTCTTTTATCATTCAATTTGAGATCTTCCTGGTTCTTGATATGAGTAATTTTTTATTGAAACCTGGATATTTTGGGTATTATGACACTCCGGAGCTCTGTTAAATCTTCTAAGTCAGCCTCCTCAGGGAAGACTCTGACAGGGGAAGGTGTGGTGCCAGATGGAGGTGGAAGTTCACGTTCCCTACTTGGCTTTCTCTGACACCACCCCAGTGGTGAGTGGAAGGAGGTTAAAGTGCCTCATTACAGCCTGGAAAGAGTCTAAGCTCTTCACTCAGTGAGGGTGGGGTGGAGCCAGAGTTTTTCTGCTGTGTTTGGCTAGAATAGAATGGTCATTATCTAAGTTTTCTGTGTTGCTAGGCTGCCCCTTTCTTGGTTCTTTAGCTGCAGAAAGGCTTTTCTTGGGGGGCTTTTTTTTTGGTCTGCATCTGTGGTGCCTATGGTTGCCAGTTTCTCCAGTATCCAATTTAGGATGTGTGAGGCAAAAAGAAAACCAAGGAACTCATCACTGTGTTGTTCCTCAGGTCCCAATGTCCCTAGCTGATCTGTCTTCCCTCCACCTTTCAAAGTCTTATGTTTGCTTTATATATAATATCTAGAGTTTTTAGTTTTACTTAGTGGGCAGAATAGAGAAAAATATGTCTACTCCCTCTTCTCAGAAGAGGAAGTTTCTAACTTATGTTTTTAAAAAGACCCCTCTTGATGTTGTGTTGAGATTAGACTGTAGGAAGCAATGGAGGAAACAGCAAGACAGGTTAGGAGGTTATTGTGATTTTCTAAGTGAGAGATGACAATAGTTCTGGCCAAGGTAGTAGCAGTGGAGATGGTGAAAAGTGGTCAGATTCTGAAAATATTTTTAAGGAAATCCAACAGAATTTGCTTATAGCTTGGATATGGGGTGTGAGAGAAAGAGATGAATCAAAGATTAGCCAAGGTTTTTGGCTTGAATAACTAACTGGAAGTTAGTAGATGGAAGTTGCCATCTACTAATATGAGGGAGGCTGGGAGAGAAGCAGGTTTGGGGAGGGATGACCAGAAGTTAAGTTTTGGATATACTTCCAAGTGAAAATGTTGGGTAGGCAGTTGTATATTACTTTCCCCACCTTTTTCCCCAATTTAGGCCTTCTGCAACTCCAATTACTTGTTTGTGAAACCTTCTCATTCTATCCTCCACATGTCCCAGCCTCCTATCCTTTCTCTTTCTTTAATTCTCTCTGTGCTATTTGCTGAGTAATTTCCTAAGATCTATCTTCCAGTTAAATAATCTCTTCTAATCTGTTTAACTTATTCATTGAGTTTTTCATTTTAATTACTGTATTTTTTATTTCTAGAAGTCTGCTTTTGTTCTTTTTTCAAGTCTGCCTGTTCTTTTTATTTTCAATAGTGTTTTCTTCTTTTTTTATTTTCTTCTTTTATGTAATCATTTTTAACATACTTCCTTTATTATCTCTATTAGCTACTTCTGTTATATGAAGTTCATGGAAGTTAAATCCTACTGTTTTCAGTGTTTCCTGACTCTTGCTTATTGTGAATCATTTCATTCATGTTCAACTGGGATTTATCTATTAAAATCCTGTTCAGCCTAACTTGCAGGCATGTTCATACTGAGAAGTTTGGTATTTGCTTTTGCCAGATGCCCCAGAGATATCAATTTACCCATAAATTTCACAGGTCATAGGTTCTGAGACCCTATAGGTAGTTTAGATTTGAACCAAAAACCCATGTGAAGCTCAGTTCCATGGTTAAGAATTCATAGAGAAGGAAAAAATTTCCCCCATCCAAAGTCCAGGCCAAGACAGACAAGCTACCTTGTTGCGTCCCTATGCCAGTAGGAAGGCTATTTTCTAGTCTCTTTCCCTGAAGGTAAAACTCTTTGAGGGGCTCCTCATCTCAAGTGGGTCCAAGAGCTCTCTCCTATCCCTTTTGTGGTAAGAGTCACTTCCCTAGGTGCTACTTATATTTCTTGATCTGGGTGATGATTACAAAGATGCATTCACTTTGTGACAATTCATCAAACTGTACATTTAGAGCTTGTGCCCCTCTCTATATGTAGATTATACTTCAATTAAAAAGTGTGTAAAATCAAAAAATATTTTAAACCCTCCACAACATGTCTATTCTATCCAAATTGATCTATAGATTTAATGCAATTCCTTTCAAAATACCAGCAAAGTATGTATAGGCACAGAAAAGCTTTTTCCAAAATTTATATGAAAAGGCACAGGCCCTAGAATAGCCTTATAATAACAATAGGCTTATAATAACAATCTTAAAAAGAAAAAGAAGAATAAAGTGGGAGGAATCACTCTACCTGACATTAAGGATTACTATATAGGTAAAGTAATAAAAATCAGTGTGGTATTGATGGAGGGATATACAAGATCGATGGAACAGAATAGAGATTTCAGAAATAGATCCATATAATTATGGCCACCTGATTTCTGGCAAAGGCAATTCAATGGAGAAAGGATAGTTTTGTTCAACAAATGGTGTTGGTACAATTGGACATTTCATAGACCAAAAAAGTAAATAAAAAAGAACCTTGACCTAAACCTCTTATGATATACTAAAATTATCTCAAAATGGATCATAAACCTAAATGTAAAGCATAAAACTATTAAACTTTTAGAAAATAACATAGGAGAAACTTTTCATGACTTAAGGTTAGGCAAAGAATTCTTAAGCAGGGCAACCTATAAAATAAATAAAATCAATGTATTGGAATTTATCAAAATTTAAAACTTTTGCTCTGTTAAAAACACTAAGAGAATGAAAAGATAAGTGACAGACTGGGAGAAAATATTTGCAAATCACTTACCTAACAAAGGATTTGTATCCTAAATAAATAAAAAGCTCTCAAAACTTAACTGTAAGAAAACCCAATTAAAAATATCAAAAGATTTGAACAGGCACTCCACCAAAGAAGATATATATAGATGGCAAATAAGCACAAGTGGAAGCATTGTATGGAAGTCATGTGGTTTATGTGGGATGACCTCAATCCCAGCTCCAGGGGGTTCTTTTTCCACCACAGTGATTTTACCACATAATCCATAGGCCATATATGACATTCCTGGGCCACAGGGATTGAGTCAGGGATAGTTCAACCGGCACAAAACCCAGGCCTTTTGAAAAATGATTGTGGGAAGTGACTGTATCCCCATTTGTTGCAGGCAGCCATCTTGTGACCATGAAGAAGTATCCTGAAGACAAAGCTAACACACACAAAAGAGGGCAGCACTGAAATCATCAGAACCAAAGCTCTGATCAAACTGTGCCTAAAACCCACATACCTCTAGACTTTTCAGTTACATAAGCCAATGTCCTATGCTTGACTTGTATTTTCTATTATCTGCAACTGACACATCCTTATGTCTACCACACTTATTATCAAAGTCTACATCCTTCAAGACTTAACTCCTCTCACCTCCAGGAAATTTTTCATGGCTGCTAACTGTTCTTCTCCCATTTCCTCTGAGCTCCTCCAGTCTTAAGAATCTGAGACACCCACCTTATCACTTCTCTCTCTCTCTCAGACATACACATACTCCCTAAAGCCCTGCAGCACTTTTGTCTTGTTTTACCTCATTTTCCATCCTTCCCTTGGTTGCAGCACTGATCCTGGTACAATATACCATTCAACATTTGTTACACTGAATTGTGGCTGTCAGTGTTTCTGTCTCCCTGCTACCCCAAGACTGTTAGCTCCTAAGGGCCTGACAATCTCTTGACTCAACTCCTCACTGCTTTACTGTTTCATGCTTTGACCCATAAAGATGAGGCTTAGTAAGGAGAGAGGTGGGAGGCTGAAGGGCATCCACCCAAGCTTTACTAACGTTTGTGTATCCCTCCCTAGTTAACTGCCTCCCTGCCTTTGCTGAAGAGGGAGCCACCTAGGTTCCCTCTACCTGGAACGTCTATTTTCAAAATTCCAAATCCTACCCTTTCCAACTGAAGGCCTACTCTAGAAGGGGGAAGGGCTGTGACTGACTGGGAAAGGGCATATGAGAACTTTCTGGGTTGACAGTAATGTTCTGTATCTTTATAGGGGTGTGGGTTACACAGATATATATATTTGTTAAAACACATGAAATTATGGTCTAAAGATGTGTGAATTCTCATTGTATGGATATTTTACCTTAAAAAGAATCACAAATATCGAACTCTAGTAAATGACATGCATGCTGAAGTGTTTAAGGGGATGTGTACACATGTCCATAAATTTGAAATGCATTTTAAAAAGATGGGTTGATGCATGGATATGTGTGATAAAGCCAAGTGTAATAAAATGCTAATTGTAGAATCTGGGTTGTTGATATATGGGTGTTCACAGTACAATTATCTTGACTTTCTGAATATTTGAAAATGTTCATAGTAAAATATTAGGGGAAAAAAGAAGGGGTATGGGTTAACATTTCTGGTATCTTCCCAGCCACTGCCCTGGTTTAGACCCCACTGTATCTTAAATGGAATCTTGCAACCACCTTAACACTGGCCTCCATGCTAGCCCACTTCAGTCTCTCCCCACCCCAACGGTCACCAGAGAGAACATTCTGAAACATAAATTGGACCTCCATGATCCCATCCCTGCCAACCTCTTCAGCTTCATCCCTGAACCCGACACCTTACTGCGGCCTGTACTCCAGCTCAACTCAAGGGCTTGTAGTTCCACTCACACACCAGGCTACTTTATGACTTTCTACTTTAGCTTATGCTGCCCCTTTGCTTGGTGCTCTATTCCAACTCATCCTTCTGCCTTCCCTTGCCTGATGAATCAAAACTCAGTCAGGTATTACTTCTTCCCAGAAGCATTTCTTGCTCCCCAGACTGGGTTGGGTCTCCTTCTTTCATGTAACATAGTATTTATTTGTACTTATTTATAACATAGTATTTATCCCAGTATGCTGTATGTGGGTTTCCATATCTGTATACTAAACTGTGTGTTCCCTGAAGAGCAAGCCCTCCGATGGCATGCACAGGCCCTGACCCAAAAGAGGCTTTGATAAACCACTGTAGAACTGAACAATTGATATTGAACTTGTATGGCTGACACCTGGCACCTTCCAACAACTTCGTGTCATAGACTTGGTTGTATCTCCTCTACAAGAGTTTAAAGTCTACCACCCCTATTGACTCAGCCATCTCCCTGTGGCCTTCAAACACCACCATCCTCATGAAGCCAACTCAATTTCCTGCCCCAGTTTGAAATAATCCCTCCAATTCCTTTAAAGTCCTACTTTCTCTGTATTTCTTTTTGTGACATTATAGGCCTTGTTGGGCAAATTTTGGCTGGGAAAAATTAAACTACATTCACTGATCACCTGAGTGCCAGACATTGAATTAAATCTTTAAAGGCACTAGCTACTAAAACTCCTCCTGACAACTCTATGAGGTAAGGATTATATCTTCATTTTACAGATGACAAAACTGAGGCAAGGAAATATGAAACAATCAGTTCAAGATCATATAGATGACAAAGCCAGATTGAATCACTGGTCATCTTAACTCCCAGGCACATCTTCTTTCTACCACAGCCAACTGTCTCCAGGTTGGGCCAGGTTCTGGAAAGCCTTGAGACCCAGAGATTGTAATAAACAGTGGGAAGTCATGGAATGTTCTTAAGCAGGAGGGGATGATGAAAATATTATAGAAATTTTGGGAGATACTCCTGAAAGGTTGTGTATGACAGAATGGAATGTAATGTGGGGAAGGGTGCTGGACTCCTGACAAGGAAAATACAAAATGGGTATTGTATCTTTCTTGTCACATTCATTTGTGAATGCCAGCCTTATGATGTGGTCCTATGGAAAAGGAGATGACCTGAGAAGGTAAACTTATTTTAAGAGTTAAAAAGCTGAAAGGGCGATAGAGGAGTCCATCTTCTGTCTCTTGGGTTGTGTGAGTGGCTGACCCCATTGTTGTTCTCCTGGAAATGTCCTGGGATTTCCACCTTTCATGTAATGTAGAAGTCTAGGAAAATGTCAAAGTTGACTGCACAGTTGCATGAAGGCTTCCTTAGGGAAGTGGCATTCGATGGGACATTAGAAGATGAGATGGTGCCCTCCCCATCTTTCCTGCAGTAACTTCCTCACTGGCCTCCCTGGCTTCAGTCTCTCTCCCTCCTAAACCACCCCCAAAGGGATCCTTTCTAAAAGCAAGTTGGACCATGCCATTTTCTGCTTAAAACCCTTTAATGGTTCTCTGTCACTCATGGAATAAAGTCAGGTCTTTTGACAACCATCAGAATTACATTTCCATATCTGGGGTTTTAAAATAAATATTATGCCTAAAAACTAATCAATTATAATCAAATGCCTCCTCAAACTACATATTCCCTCTGGGAGATTTTGTATATGTCCTCTCAGGTGAAAGTCACAGCTGCAGTTATACTAAATTGCTTACCCTTAACTATACACACCTGCTTTCCCCCCCCACCTGTTTTTATTCATGCTATTGCCTTGGCTTGGAATACTCTTCTGACTGTTCTCGGCCTGACTGGCTAATTATTTTTCATCCTTCAGCTCAGGCATCACTGGACAGGAAGGCTCCCCTAACTCCCTGCTTCCCTAGGATGGATTGCCTGCTCAATATCCCCTGCTCATCTCTATCAATACACTGTACCATATGATGCTCTTCTCCTCCATTTAACTTACTGGAGGACAAGTGCCATTTCAGTCAATTTGTTGTGAATAGAGTCCTGATGGAGACGGCTGTGTAAGTTGAGGCAGGGGACACAACATGAGCAATCAGAAATGGGGATCTGTATTCTGTACAAGTTAAGGCTAGAGGGTTCAGTTGGGGAATCAAAAGCATCGAGAAAGTTTAGGGACAATGCTTCTAGAGGGCTTCATAGTTGAGATAATTCCATTTGGCAAATGTAGAAACTGAGACCCAGACAAGCAATTTCCCCCAAATTACTTGGCTAGTCATTGAGAAGGAAGGCTCTTAGCGACAAGTCCTGTGCACTTTTCCACTCCATACTGGAAAAGGGGAAGATTGAAGTTGGGTGCCTTATTTTCCTCCCAATTTTGAGACAGGGGCCTTTGATCTGCTGGCACCCCCTGCCTGAACTGAGGAGTAAGATGACCAAGACTTTACCTTATCCTGGTAACCTGACGCTGGTGACAGTGCTTTGTCCCTTCACTGAGGAAAATGGGGTGGGAATTGGTGACAAAAAGAACCCAGCCTGGCATTCCTGCAAAGGCTCTGAAATCCCTCTTTCCTGTTTCCTTTCTACAATTCCCCATGCCCCAGACATGAGCTTTCTCTATCCAAACCCCACCTAATACTGAGATGCAGATCTTGAGAACTGGAGGTCATTTAGCCAGGAGGTGCCAAACCCAGACAGCCTCACCCCAGACCCACAGAAGCACAATCTCCAGGAGGAAATCTTGATTGGGTTCAAAATCCGTTTACAGGTGACACACGGACAGTAAGCAGCCCTGGGTCACACAGAGTCAGGGTGGTGGTGAATTTGGAACTGAGGTTCCTAACATCACCCAGGGGGCTCTCCTCAAGACTCTCAATGCTGCATCTTACACACAACAGATAATAAAGATCTGTTAGGTGACTGAGCTCCAAAGGATTTTCTAATATGATGAAGGGGAAAGAACATGAGTTTTGGAATCAGGCAGACCCTTGCTGTGGAAGAACACTAGCAAGTTTTAGTCTCCCTAACTGTAAAATTGGGCTAATTACCTCACAGGGTTGCCAGTGAGGATTAAATAAGATATACTAAGTAAAATCTCTAGGCCAATGCCTAGCACCCAAAAGGCACTTCATAAATGGTAGTGGTTATCAGTGAGAGGTGGTAGAACAGACTGACTAGGTTGGTACCAGAAGATACTATATGTGTGATGTAGGAAGGTAACATTGTTTCCTCATCGGTAAGATGAGGATGTTGGTGAGGATGAAACGAGTCAATATATATAAAGCACTAATAGCAGTGCCTGGCACAAGGAAACGAGCATGATGTATTGCTCTGATAATTATATTCTATCCCTTGCACTGGCCCTAAGCACAGTAATCAAGTCCAGATTGTACCACAAGTGTCTGAAGATGTTAGACAAAGGGAAAAAAATCCCACATTCACAGGAAGAGGACACAAGTGTAGCCAGTAAAAACAGCCCGTGGAAGCTATGGAGTCTTCCCATCGAACTTGTCAGGCCCCTTTGAATTGTTGTACCCTTTTCTGCTCACTCATGATTATCTGCTTCAGATGTGTGAAGTGTATCCCTCCTAAGAACAGGGAGCCTGTCCCCCTCCCACCTCAGGTGTAAGGCTGGGCACCAGGGAAGTGCCCATTGACAACTTGCTGAGGCAGAGACAGAGTACAAGGAGAAGGCACTCCTGGACCCCACACCACACCACCACTACACCACAAAAAGAAGAATGCCAAGCAAAGCAATTGCCAAGATAAATCACTTTTATCTCTATAGGAAAGGGAGGATCTAAAAAAAATATAAATTACATTAGTAACACAACATAAGAAAAAACAGGGGGAAAAAACAACAGAGAAGTCTGGATGATGCTACTCTAACCTATTTATAAAAAGGCCCTGCATCAGAAATTCACAATCCTACCCACTTCTAAAAATATATTTAGACATGTACAGAAGCGGTGGGCTTGTTTTTAAATTGTTTGCTTTTTTGTAAAAATATATTAAAGGTGAATAGAAATCCTCTCTCCCTACCCCCTATCCAAACCCCCAGCTCTCTGCTGGGGATTGGAGATCAGAGGTAACTATCTCACCATGTTCTAAACCTTGGTTACTACCACTCCCAACCCCTCCCCAACTCATTTCACTTAAACCTGAAACATTAAGAAAACAAAAACAAAAACAAAAACATTAGCCTCTTTGGAAAAGCATTAACTCTGAGGGTAAACTTGCTTTTCATTGGAAACAACACAAAACAACAAACAGGAGGCTCCGAGAATCCAACTAAACTAAATGAAACCCAGTTAAATGAAGGCTGGGTTTCAGTTCCACAGAAACTTCTAACAAAGAAACAGAGGGGAAAGAGGCCCGGAATCAGGGGGATTTGCTAGCAATTAGCTGCCTTTGAAAGATCAAGAGGGGATGTTAATGGACAAAAGGGCTGGGGACCTGGTCTTCCTTATAGCAGTCAGCCCCTAGTCAGGCAGTTGCCTACACAGGACAGAGGCTTCTCCTGCTCTCCCCCCACTATCCTCTGCTGCCTTGAAATCCCCAAAATAAGCAAAGCTGGGTAGAAACAGAGGGGAGAGGAGTAGGGACCTCACGTGCTAGGGGGAGGTAGCCAGGCTTTTAGCCTTTGGTGTGACTAGACAGATAACTGCTTGGCCCCTGGGGTCCCCAAGGTAGAAAAAGCAAATGGGCTATAGGAACCCCTGATTCCAAGGAAGGAGTAGAGGCAGGGCTATGGAGAAAAGAAAGACAAACTGCAGACACAAACACGACAAAGGAAGCCTCACAAATTCCCTGTGGCCTGCATGGTAGCTGTTGAATCCCCCAGAAGCACTGGGCAAGCTGGGGTGAGGTTGGAGTGGGTGGTAGAGGGCAAAGAAACACTCCACTTGGGCAGTGCCAAATGGAGGAGGGCCGTCTCCATCAAGTCCAGATTGCCAGTGAGGCAAGATAGGTGGGAGGTGGGGGCAGTGTCTGGACAATGGAGACAATCCACAAAGGAAAGAGAGGGGAGGGGAGGATCAGATGTTCTGCTCCTTCACAGATGGGCATCTCTTCTCCTCGGCTTGGGCTCCGTGAGTGGCCTGTCTGCACTCTGCTTGAATGGTGACCTGTCGTCTGGAAGTGCAAAGGCCAAGGAGTGAAGATTTGAGTCCTGAGGTCTTTTTCAGACCAAAACCTCAGTGAAGAAAGAAGCATAGAGGTTCCCAATGGAGGACCCAGGGGTAAGTTGTCCTGCCACACCCTCTCCAGAAGGTCCAGACTGTGCTTTGTGGTATAGGTGCAGGGAGCAGGCTGTTGGGCCAGGGTAATCTGCTTCAGTGGCAGGTGCTTTCAGATTTCTGGGAGATGGTTTTTCACCTGCTGGAGCCCAGCCACAGCCACGTGGATAATGTTCTGCAGGACCTCAAAATCCAGACAAATCCCTGGAGCTCACCCTGGGACAAGGGACTTCATGTGTAGCCAGCCAAAAGTAGCCTCCTCCAATGGGCTACAAAATCACGGTCAAAGGCGTGGGTGTCTGTCCTCTCCCCACCTTGAAAAGTGACAGGAATCTCCTTTCTTCTCAAGGATAAGTTTAGTCAGCCTTTCTAGGCCACCTCTGGAAATGGCCCACAGTGGGGCAGTAAGAAGACACTGGGCCCTCCTCTTTATTTCCATGAAGCATTTGGCAAGAGAGGGCAGAGACCACAGCTTTCTCCCAGGAATGAGTCTGGAGGTGGGGCACATCCATTGGACTGGGGGGAAAAAGGGGAAGGAAGAATGGGCAGAGGTGGGTGGGCTTCTGGAGACAGGGCTGGAGTCGCAGAAAGTGTTGGGCCCTGGGCCTCCCACTTCATGGCCAGGGAAATATTGAAAGGCTCAGGCTCTCCTCATGCCTCTCCTCATCCTGCCTTCCAGCTCTAGGGAGGGACAGGGGTAAAGGACAGACAAGGCAGGTGAAAGGGAAATGGGTTGGAGGAGTAAAAAAGAGGGTTCTAGTCAGCTGGAAACCTCTCCATTTACCTGCTACTCAGAGGTATGGAAAAGGAAGGCAGGATGCTCTAGTGAAAGTGAGGGAGGGAGTTGGGGGAGTTGTGGGAGTTGGCAGAGGGGTCCATGGGGAAGTCCGTGCCTTTGGTCAGTCCCAAGAAAGCAGGACAATGCGCCTCAGCACCTCATCTGGGGCAGACAGGATCCAGGAGCGCCCCAAGAGTTGACAATGGAGAAGGCAATGGGGGTGAGGGGGTGGGGGGTGGGACACAAGAGGGCTCACAGAAGTAGTTTGCCATTTCTGTGGATTTTCAGGATACGGCCGAGTCTCTGCTTTGCTGTGGCCAGGCCCTTTCTGGGACGCTTTCCTGCGGGGGAAGGGAAAAGTAAGCAAGGGATATGGCAAAGGCTTCAGCAGCAACTCTGGCACCAACTGCCCTCAGGCCGCCTCCCCTCCTCTGTTTCTCTGCCCACAAAGCCTTCCCATCCTTAAGCCATATCAGGGAGAAGCCCTCCTTAACTACTTTCATTCAACACCACCTTAGCTCTTCCTCTATGACCTCCTGCAGCAGCTACAGACTCTCTGGTTACAGTTTGCCTGGTTCTTTTTCCCCAGTGGTTTCTTTGGTCCCAATCATTTTCCTTCCAAAATTCTGAAGGGAGGTGAATGTGCTTCCACACCCTCTTATCCTGCCTACCAGGATTAGACAAGTGCCTGGTTAGTGATTATAGCTCAGTGTCCCTAAAGTTGCCATCCCCAGGGCCTTGTTTCATTAGAAACTTCCATCCTCATCAACCTTCAATGTCACACCAACCTCAGCACCCTTGAGCTACATACTCTAAGGACTGGACTTTAAGGGCCAAAGTGAGGGAAAGGCGGGCTTGAGTCTCCTAACTCTCTCTTGCCTCTTTCTCTCTCCCCACATCAAATCACCTCCCATGTCCTATTTGATCGCCTCCATATTTGATCAGTTTACCCCCTCCCTCTCTGTTCCCTCTTCCAGAGCCTCAGCCTCTCTTTATTCCTGCCTGAACTTGTATATGTACCTCCTTCCCAGAATTCTCACTCTGGCCACCAGAAGGATCTTTCTAAACTCAAACCTGATCTTGTCTCTACTTAAAATCAGACAACGTCTCTCCATGGCCCATAAGATCAAGTCCAAGCACCTTAGTCTGGCCTTCAGTGTCCCTCCCTAGTATTCTCATCTACTAGAGCACTTAGGATGTGGAGCAGGTAGCCCTAAGATCCCTCAGTTCTACAACTATATGGCTGTTGTACCTTGTCCTGCCTGATTGCTCTGGGAGCCAACTGAAGGGCGCCGCTGGGTCAAGAAGACACCGGGGGCCATAGGTGTGGTGCTGCGGTTTGCCTGGGCCATGCCAAAGGCATTGGGACGAGCAGTATACTCGTGGTCAGCAAGACTTCCTGACAGAGCCTCTTGTTTAGGCTCAGGAGGAGGCAGGGGTGAGGAGGAGGTGAGAAGCTGTGGTGTAGTGGCCAGAGTTGGGGCTGGTACTGTCACACTGAAATTGGAGTCTTGAGGGCGAGGCTGTTCTACCTCCTTCATCAAAGGCTTCTTCTTGATATATTTCTTCTTTTGGGCCTTCTGCAGCTCCTAAAACACAAACCAAGTGGAAGGAGAGATTCAGGAGTAGAGAAAAAAAGAACATTTCCCAGACAAGGAACTAGACAATGGTCACTATGGTTCTGCAGCCCACCAACCCCTCCCTACCCCCACCAAGTCTAGCCTGGATGTACACACAACACACAGGCCTTCCAATACCTGAGGTCATCTCTTTGGTACCATCCATCCTTAAGTCATCACTGCCACTTGTTAGTGCAGTGGCAAGAGAACTATAAATGAGTTTGGAGACTAGGGTTTTGGCCTAGCATTGCCACTAATGAGGTGGACCATGGACACCTCTAATAATAGTAACTAAATTTATAACAGCAGCTGAGGCACTTTATATACTTTATCTCATTTAATCCTCACAACAGCCCTAAGAAGGAAAAACCCTTATTTTACAGATGAGAAAACTGAGGTGCAGGGATATTAAGCAATTTAAACTCAAAGCCTCACAGCTGAAAAGTAGTTAAGTCCAGTATTTAACCAGGTCTATCTAAGACACACTCTGCAAACTTCTCAAAATGGAACATCTTAGAGTAGAAAGATTATTAGCTTTGGAATGAAATGCCTGGGTTCAAATCCAGGCTTGTGTTCCCTAAATTGGATGATTTCAGTCACAGATACTAACCTTTCTGAATCTCATCTGCCTCATCTGTAAAATGGGTTTTTAAAAATCTGCTTTTCAGGGTTGTTGCAAAGATTAAATAAAATAATGATGTAAAAAATAGCACATAGTAGGTGCTCAACAAGTGGTAAGTTATTATTCTATCTTCATCTCTTTAATGGCTTCTCTTCTTCTTGCTGGTCTTTTTTTTAGCAGAGGACATGACAATCCTCTAGGTTACTGGGTCTAAAAACCTTAATTTTGGATGGGAGAGACAAATAAGGAGTTGTGTCATTTCTCCCAATACCTTGAATTTCATCCATCCATTCCTCTATGGGTCTACTATCCACTGCATAGTGGGTACCTGTATAGTGGGCATCTGGAGCCCTGAGAACCTGGAAAGGTGGTGCTGAGAGCATGTGAACAACTTCACCTTCTGAAATGCTACACAGCCACACAGACCAACTCAGTGATTACATTTCTTTGCCTTCTCTTGGCAACACAGGCCTACTCCTGCCTTCGGAAGAGATCTGACAGGCTGTGGCTACCATAGGAATTTCTGGGGGATAAGAATAATAATATTAGTAATACATGCCAGGTATTCTGCTATAATTTACTCATTTAATACTAATAAGAACCTGAGAAGAATTATAATCCCATTTTGAGGATGAAGAAACTGTGGCACAGAGAGGGTAAGTCACTTTTCCCAAGGTTACAGGACCAATAAGTGGCCAAGCTGGGATTCAGATCCAAGCCATTTGGCTTCAGAATCTCTTCCCTTCAGCCACACTGCTACTCCACCAATACCAGGAACTGCATTTCTATCCCCTTTTCTCTCATCTGACTCCACAAATTACCTCTTCATATCTAGGATCACTTGGCCTAAATTTTCCTACCTTTGTTGCCAATCTTTTTCACATATAATTCATCCAGATACCCCCACAGATGACTAGACTCTTTTAAGACAGGACCACTTTCACCTTGCCAATTCCCTTCTCTAAAAGCTGTTAGCAGGTCCCCACCCACATTCAGGTTGCCTGGCCTGACATTCATGGTCTTCCACAGCCTGGCTGCTTACACCTAGCCAACCCGTAATGATAATAATGAAAAGCTAACATGCCTATAGTACTTACTCTGTACCAAGTGCCATTCTAAGAGCTTGTACATATATTACCTCATTTAATCCTAAGGCAAAGTCTATGAGGAAACTTAGGCAAAGAGAAATTAAGTAACTTGCCCAGGTGGTAGGGCTAGGATCCAAACCTAGGCAGGTTGGCTCCAGAATCCATTCTTTTAACCATTATTTATTTTACCCTATCCCCCAGCATGAATTCTCCATTCCAGAAAGATCTGTTCATTCATTCATTCACTCACTCACCCCAACACTGACTAAACACATACGCTTACCACAGTGGGGGTATCCACTTAAATATATCCTCACTCTTGAAGCATTTATAGTTTAATAAGGGATACAGAAAAGTACACTTGTGATCATAAGTACCATGAGAAAATACTGTGGAAGCAGAGAAGGCGGCCACTGAAATAAAGTGGTGGTAGGTGGTGTGAAGGGCTGTTAGGTAAGGCATCTGAGAGGGTACGATTCCCAATGGGCAAAAGGAACAGCTTGTGCAAGGCACAAAGGCATGAGACAATTTGGTATCACTGAGTGAACTATGAGTACTGTAGTGCAGTGTGGCTGGTGTAAAGAGTATGCATGAGGGGCTGGCAGGAGGTCAGGCAGGAGAGGTGACTACAGACCAAATCAAGAGGGCCTTGCATGCTGTACCAAGGAGTTCCCTTCTGGAATGCCTCCCTGTCCCCTACCAAAAGCTTAGCCTATAAAACCCCTCCCCAATTTCAAAACCTCTTCTTTGAGGTTGTCCCTGATAAACCCAAACAGAATTGAGCTCCTTAAAAGGTACTAAGAGTAGTTTTCACACTTTTAATTAATTCATTTGTTTATTTAAAGCAGTAGAACCCCTTTTTATTAAATTACATCTTACATGGCACTGGGATATACATAACAGAGAGAAGTTCTGGTCAAAGAAGTACCGCCTGGCCTGCTTGGTCTGTTGGCTCCCAACAATATTCTCCGAGACATTTCTAAGCAACTCTAGAGCTCCGTAGAACATCATATGAAAAACATCATTCTATTAAATTTTATTTAAATAGGATTTAATTACTGAATTATATAAACATTTAACTATTTCATTTTATTTAAATAGCAAGTAACATAAAATATGAAGTTAGAAGATATGAGTTTGAATCTTGTCTCCTCCATTTACTGGCTGTATTATCCTGGACTAGTCACTTAAGAGAGCCTCATTTTCTTCACCTGTAAAATGATGAAAATATCACCTATTGAACAGGGCTACCGGGCAGATTACATGAGACACTGTACATGGAAGTACCTAACATAAAGCAGATGCTCAACTGTGCTCTAAGCTGTAGGATGTGGCATGAGGAGTTAGGGAGATGTTGATAAGGAGAGAACCAGAAGATTCACCTTCAAATGCTCCTAGAGTTGCTTACCACATTGCACACATTAAAGAACTTTGTAAACTGTAATGCTAGGAGGTGAACTTGATTCTAGTGAAGATGATCCTTTAGGACAAAAAATAGTGGGTGAAGTTTTCTTGAAAAGCAAGGGATGAAGATCAAGATAATAGTATTTGGTAAAGAGGATAAGAAAAACCTCTTTCTAATAGACCAAATTCCAATACTGCTGGGTGGCTGAAAATTTGCGTGTACTCAGCTGAGCTGCCTCCTCAGGGCTTTATGTGAGGACAAAGAATGGACCTGGTCCTTCCCATCTAAGAGGTTTTTACACACCAAGAAAGGCAAGTCCTATCTGCAAGGGTTTTTCTCTGGCCCTATATTTTCTTTCATCCTAAATCTTGTCAACTGTGTAATGTGTAGCTTGTCACTGAGTTGGGATGTGAAGGATATAGGAGGGGGCCTGGGATACTGCCAAGGATAAAGATCAAAGGTTACCCAATCCCCACTGAGACAATGGTGGGATCCTATTAGCCTGAAGGTCTGAGTTTCGAGGATCTAAGTCAAACTGCAATCAGTTGCAGGGCCACTGCCTAAGATGCCAGCACCTACCTGCTGGGCCAGTTTTGCAGCTGCTGCAGCCAAGCCTGTCTCAATGGAAGCTACCCGGGTCCCCTCACGCACAGGACGGTCCTGCTTCGGTAGAGTTGGGGTCACACGGGCTGCAGGGGGAAGAGAATGAGAAAGTGTCACTCTCTAAGACATTTGTCAGAGTGCCAACCATATTCCCCCTTCCAAGCTCCCCAAAGGTGGTCTCATTGGTCTTCCTGCTTCTAGCTTTTTAAAAAGCCAGATTTTGCCTCCTATCAGGTAAGAAGCTAATTCACAAATGCTCAAAACACACGCTGGTTAAAAAATAAAAATTTAACCTCCCTGAATTGGCATTTAAGGTTGTCCATGTTCTGCTCCTGGCCTACCTACCTCCCCAACCTTATTTCCACATTCATATTCTCAGCTTCTCCAGACAAATGGGTTCTTCTTATACCTCCAGAACATGTACAACTCATCTTCTCTCCCTGTGCCTTCATTCTCACTATCCACACGGCCTAGAGTACCTTCTTCCTTTCGTCTGCCTATTCAAAACCTGCCCATCCTTCAAACCTGCCCAGGAAATCAACCTCCTAGGCAAAAACTCTAGGACCTCTCTGGTCCCACTGAATTCTCTTTCCTCTGAACTTACGATCTGTACAAATTACTTGATACATAGCACATACCACCTTGTCTCCTTCTGTAATGTTGATGTGTGTTATTTTGTCTACCAACCAGGCTATGAGTTCCTGAAGAAGACCATCTTCTTGTATAATTCTTTTATAGTGCCTTACCAACCTTGAATCAAAAAATACTCATCCCACCTTTCCAAAGGAAGTGTATTTCAGGATAACCAAACAGCCCCAGATGATGAGAGACAGATCTTCTTTACAGAAGAATGCCAGCTAATAAATGTAGAAGGAATGACAGAATTAGAAAATCACAAGTATGCAAGTCCTAATGAAATAACTGATTCTAGGGAATTGGATATTCACACAGTACCAAAGTATTACCTCACAGATTACTTTCTAGTATCAAGAAGAAAAACCTTACAATGATGAGATCAGGTGGTCACTACCTTAATTAAGTATTAACCTTAGTGTCACTAATAGACAGCACAACTTCATGCATCTCCTGATGCGATGCAATAGGAAATTCACAGCATCACCTGAGAAGTAGTTTTGTTAGAGCTAAAAATCAAGCAAGCCATTCAAATTACTTCCAGTGTTTAGGAAACACAGGGATAGAAAAACAAGTTAAATGACATGAGAAAACTAGCAGACATTCTACAAGGTAACTGGCTTAGTCTTTTTAAAAAGACAATGTCGCAAGGAGGCAAGTAGACAAATCTAGAAGGCGGGACGTGCTACAGGACAATTTATACCAGTTTCTACAACAGTATCAATAGCATAAAACAAAGAGGAGACTGCTCTAGATTGAGAGACATAAAAGACATGACAGTCAAATGCCATGTGGACCCTGTTTAGATCCTGATTTAAATAAATCCATTATAAAAATGCCTTTTTTGGTTAGACAATTTAGGAACTTTGATTAAGGACTTGGAATTAAATAACATCAAATAATTATTGAATTATCATTAATTTTGTTATGTATAACAGGATGGTGGTTATGTGAAAAATGTCCATTTTTTTAGAAATACACACTGAAATACATGGGGGGAAATGACATAATATGTGGGATTTGCTTTAAAGCAAAAAAAATTTTTAAAGAAAGAAGAAAGTGATAGGTGAAACAAATACGGAAAAATCTTGATAATTGTTCATTCTCACTGGTGGACATATAGGAGTTCACTGCACTATTCTACTTTAAAGAAAAAAGCTAATGTCACAGAAAAAAAGGCATGGCGTGGTGCTGACCTAGATTTAAAAACTCCTTGGTTGGTTAGTTATTGCTATTATAAAGGAGAATTTTTAGATAAGCAATATGCAGAGTCTAGAATAGGCAACTCAGGAGGCTGAAGTTCTTTCTTCAAAGGTAACATTTTATTTGTTTAAAACATGATCCAAAGTAAATCTAACAAAAATGTCTGTGCATAATTTTGGGTCATGGATACTTGGATATCTTTTAGACTGTTCTCTATAGTTTTATATGTGTGGTGGTTTTAAAACATGGGCCCAAATTCTTTGGCACCTTTCCTACTGATAGGTGGGGTCGGTGCCCCTTCTTGAATCTGAGTAAGCTCACATGGTATAAGTGATACTGTGTGACTTCTGAGGCTAGGTCAGGAAAGGCAATTTCAGTTTCCACATTGCTTGCTGGAACACTCATGCTTGGAGACCCGAGCCGCCATGTAAAAAGTTTGATTGCCTTGACGGCCTCACTAGGCAGTGAGGAAGCTAGTTACATGGAGAGGCCACATGTTGTCACTTTTAGTCTTTGAGTCCTCCCAGGCCAGGCACCAGACATGTAAGTGAATTAGACTTCAGATGATTCAAACTCTTGGCAACCAAGTCACACCCAGCCTTCATAGTTTTTCCAGCTGAGACCCCAGACATCATGGAGTAGGGACAAGTTGTCCCCACTGTGCCCTTTCCAAATTCCTGGCCCAGAGAATGTATGAACATGAGGAAATGGTGGTTATTTTAAGCTGGGGGAAAAAAAACCCTCCTTGGTTGGGCCTGGGTTTTTTTGTGTGTGTGTGGAGGGGGAGCTATAAGAGATATTTTTGGGGAACAGTTGGGAAAATTTGGTTATGGACTAGGCATTAGAAGATCTTAGGGAATTATTATTAACTTTATCAAGTATAAAAAACATAGTGTGGTTACATAGGAGAGTGTCATTCTTAGGAGATACTGAAGTACTATAGGGTAAAATATGTTATGATGGCTGCACATTACTTTGAAGCAGCTCAGCAAAAACTATAGATAGCCAGATAGACAAATGAAGCAACTACAGCAAATTGTTATAATTACAGAATCTAGGTATTGAGAATATGGGTGTTCATGTACTATCCTTCTAATTTTATGTAGGTTTGAAATTTATCATAATAAAAAATTTTAAATAATGAACAAGAGTAAGAGATCATAATAACCAAATGCTATGTAGTCACTGAATGGATCCTGGTTTGAAAAAGCTGATTATAAAAGATATTTTTGGTAAAAGTGGGGGAAATTTCAATTATTTGGCATTCAAATCGAAGTATTTGATATTAGATGATATTAAGAAATAAATGTTACTTTGCTTAGGTGTCATATAATGGTACTGTAGTTACAGAAGAAAATGTCATTTTTTAATAAATGCATACTGAAATATTTAGGATGAGATATCATCATGGGTGACATCAATAAAAATGGCAAAATAAGGACTTCCAAGAATTCATTCCTCAATAAAAACAAAGAAAAATTAGCAAAAATTGTCAGAATAAATTTTTTCATAACTCTGGAAATTAACCAAATGCTTGTAGCAACCCGAATCTCAGTAAGAATAATGAGCTTTGTGGCATTTTAACTTGCCCAAGACACATCCACCTTTCCTCAGCTCAGTGGTAGCCTTGCAAAATAACAGCCCACATTCCCAGTAATACACTAAGCAGAAAGGAGCTGAAACTTTCTTTCAAAGCCTAGTGCTAAAAGCCTCTCACTCCCTGGGAGGGAATTTATAAAAAATGTTGAAAGGCAAGTGCTTATGTCATAGCTGCTTAAGATGAGGGATAACAGTTGTGGCCAACAATAGAATAACCCAAATGCTTAAAACAAAGCTGAAGAATGACATGTCCACATGGGATTCAAAAATATTTCTGGGAATCTAGAAGACCACATGCATGCGTAGAGGCTGTAAGACTTGAGAAGGCCCCAAGCACTCACCTCTGCCTGATTTTGAGGCTCTGCAGAAGCAGGAAGTGAAAGCTAAGGCAGAGCTGTAAATTGCCTTGCTGAGTGTTGAAGGCATGCCCCAACATGCACACACAGCTCCTCAGAATGCACTAGGAGATTCATTGGTTCCAGGCATTTAAGGAAATCTCTGTTCAGTCATTAAATGTCTACTAAGCTAAATAAGCAGAGACACCAGTGGCCAGACACAAAAGGTATACAGACTTTACAGAATTAGTTCAGAAAAGTCACTTAACAAATAATAACTACAACAAACAGCAACAACAATAAACCTTGAGGAGTGAAGTAGGGAAAATCTGATTTCCAGAGTTGCCACAGTATTTAAAATGTCCAGTTTTCAACAAAAAATTACAAGACATACAAAGAAATAAAGTAGAGCCATACACAAGAAAAAAGCAATCAGCAGAAACTGTCCTTGACTTCCTAGACAAAGTTGGACTTACTAGATAAGGACTTTAAATCAGCTATTTTAAATGCTTTCAAAAGCTAAAGGAGACCATGTCTAAAGAACTACAGGAAAGTATGAGAATGATGTCTCACCAAATAGAGAATAACAATAGAGACAGAAATTATAAAAAGAAACCAAATAGACATTTTGGATGGAGTTAAAAAATAAAATAACGGGCACACTGACAAACAACCATGAAAAAAGAAAAGTAAAATAACTGAAATGAAAACTTCACTACGGGATTTCAACAGCAGATTTGAGCAGGTAGAAGGAAGAATTAGTGACCCTGAAGGTATGTCAACTGAGATTATTCAGTCTGATGAGCAGAAAGAAAAAAAGAATGAAGAAACATGAACAGAGCCAAAGGGAACTGAAGGACACCATCACGTTTATCAACATATGCATATGGGAGTCCCCGAAGAACAGAGAAAAGGGAGCAGAAAGACTATTTGAAGAAAGAATGGCTAAAAACTTTCCAAATATGATAAAAAGCAATCTACTCATTCAAGGGCTAGACAAACTCCAAGCTGGACAAACTCAAAGAGGCCACACATCATAAACAAAACCAAAGACAAAGACAGAATCTTGAAAGCAGCAAGACAGAAGTGACTCCTAACATAAAAGGGATTCTGAATAGAACTGACAGTGTATTTATCATCAAAAACCATGGAGGCTAGAAGGCAGTGAGATGACATATTCAAAGTGCTGAAAGAAAAACACTATCAACCAAGAATTCTAAATCCAGAAAAACTGGATTTATCCTTCAAAAAAGAAGAAATCAAGACATTCCTAGATGAACAAAATCAAAGAGTTTATTGCTAGTAGATCTGCCCTATAAGAAATGCCAAAGGGCAACCTTCAGGTTGAAATGAAAGGACACAATACGGTATATTGAACCCACGTGAAGAAATAAAGCACGGTAAAGGTAACTAGATAGGTAAATTTAAGACAGTGTAATGTATTTTTGTTTGTAACCTTTTTTCGATCTGGCTTAACTGCATGAGGTAATAATTATAACTCTGTGTTCATGGACACAATGTATAAAGATGTAATTTGTGACAGTAATAACATAAAGGAGGAGGATAATGGAGCTATATAGGATCAAAGTTTTGTTTAGTATTGAAATTAAATTGATATTAATGTGAATTAGAATGGTATAAATTAAGATGTTATTCACCAGGACAACAACTAGGAAAATAATTCAAATATATATAGAAATTGGCCAGGTGTGGTGGCTCACGCCTGTAATTCTAGCACTCTGGGAGGCCAAGACTGGAGGATTGCTTGAGCTCAGGAGTTTCAGACCAGCCTGAGAAAGAGTGAGACCCCGTCTCTACTAAAAATAGAAAAATTAGCCGGGCATCATGGCGTGCGCCTGTAGTCCCAGCTACTTAGGAGGCTGAGGCAGGAGGGTCACTTGAGCCCAGGAGTTTGAGGTTGCAGTGAGCTACGATGATGCCACTGCACTCTAGCCGGGCAACAGAGTGAGACTCTGTCTCAAACAAACAAATATATATAGAAAAAAAGAGAATCAAAATGGGACACTCTATGGAAAATAGTATCAAGATTTCTCAAAGAACTAAAAGTAGACCTACCATTCGATCTAGTAATCCCACTACTGGATGTCTACCCAAAGGAAAAGAAGTCATTTTATCAAAAAGACACCTGCACTCGAATGTTTATCGCAGCACAATTCACAATTTCATAGATGTGGAATCAACCTAAGTGCCCATCAATTCATGAATGAATAAAGTACATGTGGTATATGTATACCATGGAGTACTACTCAGCCATAAAAAGAAATGAATTAATGTCTCTTGCAGCAATTTGGATGGAACTGGAGACCATTATCCTAAGTGACGTACCTCAAGAATGGAAAAACAAACACCAGGTGTATTCTCTGATAATTTGGAACTAATAGATGGGCACACATGGGCACAGAAAGAAGTATAAAATTACTGGAAATCAACAAGGGGGGAGGGAGGAGGAAGGGAGGGGTAAAAACCTACCTAGCAGGTACAATGAACACTATTTGGGTGATGGGCACACTTATAGCCCTGACAAAAGCATTACAAAAGCTATCCATGTAACAAAAACCTTTGTACCCCCTTAATATAAAAAATAAATAAATAAATAAATAAAATGAGATACTAGAAAATAGCTATTAAACACAAAAGAAGGCAGTAGTGGAGGAACTGATGAACAAAAAAGGAATAAGACACATAGAAAACAAACAGCAAAATGGACACTGTAAATCCTACTTCATCAGTTATTCATAGACTGAACTGTCCAATCAAAAGGCAGATATTGGCAGACTGGATAAAACAAACATGATCCTACTATATGCTATCTATAAGACACACAACTTTAGATTGGAAGACACAAAGAAATTGAAGATGGAAAGATGGAAAAAGAGACAACCATGAAAATCGTACCCAAATGAAAACCGGAATGGCTATAGTAATATCAGACAAAACAGTCTTTAAGACAAAAATTGTTACCAGAGACAAAGAAGGGCATTTTATAATGATAAAAGGGTCAATCCATCAAGAGGCTACAACAATTACAAATGTATATGCACCTAACAACAGAGCCTCAAAACACATGAGGTAAAAACTGACAGAACTGAAGGGAGAAATATATAATTCAACAATAATATCTTTGGAGACTTCAATACCTCACTTTCAGTAATGGATAGAACAATTACAAGATCAGCAAGGAAACAGAGATGTCATGATGTCTGAAATTTTGCTTAAAATGCTTCAAAGAAAGAATAAAGCAAATACAGCAAAATGTTCATCATTAATTCTGGGTGACATATATAGGTGTTCACGGTACTAGCATCTCTAATTTTCTCTCTGTTTGAAATTTTTCATAACAAAAATGTTTTAAGAAAGGAAAAATAGGCTGGGCATGGGAGCTTACGCCTGTAATCCTAGCACTCTGGGAGGCCAAAGCAGGAGGATCACTTGAGCTCAGGAGTTTGAGGCCAGCCTGAGCAAGAGCAAGACCCTATCTCTACAAAATATAGAAAAATTAGCCAGGCGTTGTGGTGTGCGCCTGTAGTCCCAGCTACTCGGGAGGCTGAGACAGGAGGATCACTTGAGCCAAGGAGTTTGAGGTTGCAGTGAGCTATAATGATGCCATTGCACTCTAGCCTGGGTGACAGAGCAAGACCCTTTCTCAACAACAACAAAAAAAGGAAAAATATTTACTGACTGTTCCTGTGCTTGTGATTATTGTAGCACTACAGTATATTTATATATCTAAAAAGGTTAATTTCTTTTTCATTTACTTTTTCTATCCCAATATTCTTTAAGCTAATCATACCTGTTTACTTCTTAAATTACTTTTAGAATGAGTTCCCCACAAAATTCCTTTAGGATAGTGTTAAATGTATAAATTAATTTGGAAAGAAATGACCCTTTACAACACTTAGTCTTTGTAACCAGGCACATGGCACACCCCTATTTATTCAGGCTTTCTTTTATGTTCCTCAGTAAAGTTTTGAAGTTTTCTTCATGTAGGTTCTACACGTACCTTCTTAAGATTATTCCTGTATATTTTATATATTAATATTTATTGCTATCATCAATAGGATTTTTTCCTTAGTGTATTATGTTTATTAGTGATATATGACAATTCTTGATTTTTGGATATCTGGTTTATATCCAGTGATTACCCAATTTACTGAATTCTCTTATTAGTTCTAACAGTTTTGAGTTGGTTCTCTTGCATTTGCTAATATATTATATAATCATATCCTATCTTGATTTTCTGTATCTATTATAAAATCGTATCTTTTCTTTCACATATCAAATACTTATTAAACATCTCTAACATGCCAGGCATGATGCAGGGTGCTACAGATACAACGATGGCCATAAATGAATAGGATTCCTGCCCTGACAGCTCAAATCATGATGATTTGGTCTCTTAATTTCTAATAGTTACAGTTCTTATTTCTGCTTCATTTCTAATGACACTGGCTAAAACTTCTAGAACAATACTAAAAAATAGCGGTGTTAGTGGGCACATTTTTCTTATTACTGATTTTGATGGGAATACCTTTAGTAGAATGTCTCAATCTTTTTTAGGTTAAGAACTCCCTTTGAAAATGTGATAAAAGTTACTAGCTAAAGAAATACACAGACATATATGCACGCATTTACATAAAATTTTAATACAATTTTAGGAGATTCAAAAATCTAAAATTCCATGAACACCAACTAAAGCAGCTCTGCTCTATAGTTTCATCCTACTGGCTTAAGCTAGATATTCTTCTTCACATTAAGGGAGTATCTTTTCATTTTTAGTTAATTAGAAGTTCCCCTTTTTTTTCTTTGAGACAGGTTATCGTTCTGTTGCCCAGGCTGGAGTACAGTGGTGTCATCATAGCTCACTGCAGTCTTGAACTCCTGGGTTCAAATGATCCTCCTGCCTCAGCCTCCTGAGTACCTAGGACTAGAGGCACGTGCCACCACACCAGCTAATTTTTAAATATTTTTTAGAGATGAGGTCCTGCTATGTTGTCTAGGCTGGTCTCAAACTCCTGGCCTCAAGTGATCCTCCTGCCTCAGCCTCCCAGAGTGCTGGGATTACAGATGTGAACTACTGTGTCTGGCCTAAAAGTCACTTTTTAAAAGTTTGCGGATTTTTAAAGTAACAAATAGGCACTGAATAAGTGAGATACCAGCACAAGAACAGAGAGAAGACTGATGGTACAAAACAGATGTTCCTCAAACAGCCCATGATATGTGTGAGTCAGTAGACATGGCAAAGAAAGCATTTCAGCTTTGTGGGAATATGATTCTAGTATCAATAGTTACCTACCTGGGGGGAGGAAGCAATTTAGATCCTCTGACAACATCACATGCTAAATAATTCTAGATAGATTAAAACATTAGATGTTTTTTAAAATCATGCTTAAAAAATACAGGGGTGTTAATTACCTATTCTCTGAATAAGGAAACAATAGAAAAGATCAACTTTTGATATAGAAATATTCAGATTTTTCATGTAGAATGAGGTAAAAGTACCATAAGCAAATTACATATATTAATATAAGATATATGTATCTATATGTCTGTGTGTGTATATGAAACAAAGGATGACTATTCCCTCACTACATAAAACAGGCAATTTGAAAAGCTTGAAGACCCACATGGATAAATGGACAAAGGACATAAAAAAATTTACAAAAGAAGAAATTCTGATGCTAATACAAATATATAAAAAATGCTTAATCAAAGAAATGCAGATGAAATCAATCACATGCTGTTGTTTGCCTTTGAATTACCAAAGATCAAAAACTTATGGTAGAGACTTCCCATTCTCAACCATGTATCTATTCTCCCTTTCCTCCTTGCTTACTAACAAAAACCCTGATTTTGTGGGACAGCAATATACCTAGACAAAAACTACACTTCCTGGCCCCTCTGACCGATAGTCATGGCCATGTGACACAACTTTAACCCAAGAGATGTTTTTAAAAAGTGGAACTTAAAACTCCTGGGGGGAGGGAGTACTCAGAAAGCCTATTCCTTTTTCCTTTTGCTTTTCCCTTCTTCCCGACTGCAACCCAGACCCCAATGCTGGAGGTGAAGTAGCCATCTTGTGACCCTGAGGAAATAAGCACTCACTAAGAAGGCTTGAGAGCTTCCTATTACTCATAGGCAAACACTATTCTTTACTGATACGTTCAACGCCTGCAAGGATTTCATAAACAAGCACTCACACATGGCTGGAGGAAGTGTAAATTGGTACAACCTTTCTGGAAAGCACTTTGGCAATATGTATCAAGAGCTTTAAAAACATTCATATTAACAAAGTGTGTTGGCAGTGGTGTAGGAAACAAGCACTCTCATGCATTGCTTGTGGGCGTGTAAACAATCTCCAAGATGCATTATAAAGAAAAGCAAAGCACATAACGGTGTATAAAGTATGTTTCCAACTGAGTAAAAAAAAAAAGAGGGGGAAGGAAAACAGATACATGTATTTGCTTGAATATGCATAAACTATCTCTGAAATGATAAATAAGAAAGTGATAACACTGGTAGAATCCAGGTGGGGAACTGGAAGACTGTGGAACAGGGGTGGAAGGGAGACTTTTCACTGTATATCCTCATATACTTTGGCCCTTCTAAGGTTTTCATGGGGAATCCATCCTAAGCAAATAACCAGAATACAAACATTTACATATAAAGATGTTCATCCCAAATGTTATCACTAACTGTGAAAACTTAACAATAGGCTAAATGTCTCACATTAAAGGAGAAGTTAGATAAATTAGGTATGTCTATGCAATAGATATTTTGTAGGCATTAAAAAATAAACAGCAGCATAGGATCATGCTTATGAGATAACATTAAAGTAAAAGGCCAGATATATTTATTGGTTTTCAATTCTTACAGTCAACTTCTAGTCAAGGTGGAGTACTAATCACAAAACAATGTATATGTTAGCAACCTTGACAGCATAAACAAAAAAGTACGGTTCATAGAAGGTTGGAGGAGGGAAGAAGAGTAGGGGCACTAATATCGTATCTTACAAAGTAGGTAATCAAGAGAGATTGACAGAAGTTGATGAAAGGTGAAATAGAGTTGATAAATCAAAAAATAGTGGTACAAACTCTATTATCTTAAGTTTGGGAGGTATCTACCAGGAAATGAAAACTATGAGGCTGCCTCTCAGGCAAGGGATCAAAGGTGGGGAAAGTAGGCGCATAAGAACACCGCTTTTCATCCTAATTTCCTCCATACTATTTGATTTCCTACACATACTACTTTGCTTAAAAGGCCAAAAAAATTTTAAAGTAGGGTATATGATTGTATATACAGTGTGATTTCAACTATAAAAAGAAAAAAGCTAGAAGAAAATATGACAAAATGTTAATAGTCATTGCTTCTGGGTGGCAGAATCATGGGTGGTTTCTCCTTTATAATTCCCTCTATTTTCAGTATTTTCCAAATTTTCTACTACGGTAATCAGAAAACTTTGACGGGAGAAAATAAAGCTAGGAACTATAGGAGAAAATAAAATCAGAAAATAGGCCTAAATTTTTTAAAAAATCAAACATTTGTTGATTGACTCACTAACAGGACACTTCCTAGGAACGCCCTGCTCCCCCACTCCCCCAACCTCAAGCAAACACCAGAAAGGCTAAATAGGACTGGGTGGAAACAGCAGGCCCTTTATCTCCTGGTGAACCACAGGTACTAAGACCTCAGTGCCCTCTATGGCAGACTATTGCAGTAATGACCCTCAGTTTGCTCACACCTCCTTGTATGTATGACGTCTGCAACGTGACCTTGCAGCTCTCCTCTCAAGAGGTGCAACCTATGTTTCTACCTATGGCTGTAGTCCCCAACCCCTGGACTGGTACCAGTCCACAGCCTATTAGGAACTGGGATGCACAGCAGGAGGTAAGCAGCAGGTGAGCAAGCAAAGCTTCATCTGTATTGGATGGATCCACTCCCCATCACTCCATCACTCTCTATCCCCTGCCCCACTCCGCCCGTGGAAAAACTGTCTTCCATGAAAACGGTCCCTGGTACCAAAAAGGTTGGGGACTGCTGACTATGGAATCAAGGCTTGGCCATGCAATTTGCTTTGATATAGAAAATATGACACAATCAAAGGCTTGAAAAGTGCTTGCACATTGAGGCTTATCCTCTCTTGCTGCTAGAAACCCTTCTGCCACCTTGTGAAAAAGCCTGGGCTGGCCTTCTGGCGGATGACAGATAACGTGGAGAGAAACCCTAGCAATCTAAGTTAGGTCCCAGACACCTGAGGGAGACCTTTTGAGACCATCCAGCACTTGTCAAGTTAGCCCAGACTAGAAGAACAGCTCAGCCAACCTACAGAACCATGAGAAATGATCAACTGTTGTTTTAAGGCACTAAGTTTTGGGTAGTTTGTTAAGCAGCAAAAGCTAACTTGATGCACCCTCAATGTGAAAACCATCCAGCCAAGGAGATGAAGAAAATTCTTTTATCATCCTCTAAATTCCATGTTCAACTCAATGGTCATTCTTCCTTCCTTCCTCAGAGATGACCTCTCAGTTCAGATGACAGTCTTGGGCCTTATAGAGCTAAACACAGTCAGCAGAATGTCCTTCCTTAACAACATAATTACCAGAGAGCTGGGATGATGACATCAGAATGTTCTCAGAAGCCTTAGATTGCTTGCTGACATCTGTTCAAGGTCTTCCTCCTTTCACCTCAAGCCATATAATATCAAAAGTAACATGCTCCATTACCTCTAGCTTTGTTAGACTTACATAAACTCTGTGTCTTATTCATCATTTTAGCTCCAGCACCTAACATGGTGCCTGGCACACAGCAAGCACCCAACAAATGTTTGCTGAATAACAAATAAATGACTAAGTCAGGTCTTCTGATATTAAATATCCCTCCTATCCCCAGCCTATTTTTTCCCCTGACCACCTTTACAAAGTTTAAGGAACAAAATATTGGATCACCTTTAGGACTCCAGGGAGCATCATCTGAATTCTTCTTTTTCTTGGGTCGAGATTTCAAAGCAGGGTCATCATCATCAGATTCCAGGGAAGGGTAGACTGCAGGGAGAGGGGAAAGCAGGGTGAACTAAGATTTCATCCAAAGGAGTGAAGATAAGAATGATAGCTACATCAGCTCCTCCCACTCCCCTTCAAGTATACTCTTTACTTAATCCATACTCAGCTGTTAAGAGTCCCTGAATGTGCCACATACATTTCATGCTTTTCTACTTTGCACCCTTGCTGCAAATGTCCTCTTCTCCCAGATTCACCTAATTTTGATTCATTCACCCAAATCCATTTAGTGAGTAACTTCATGAGTTACTTTACTTACCCTTTGAAATTCAGCTTTAGATTCACCTCCTATAAGAAGTCTTCCCTCACTCTCCTAATCTGATTCAGATGCCACCTTCTCAGCTCTCCATAGCATCCTGTCCATACCTCTACTGGAGTTATTTGTTATATAGTATTTAAAAGCTGATTAGTAAACCTGTTGCCTCCAATTTACCATGAGGGCAAGGATATATGGTATTTGATTTCATATTAAGGGACCCTAACACAATGCACAGTAGGTGCTCAGTAACTGTTTACTAAATAAATGAAAAAACAAATAGTACATACTTAATTCACACAAAGGCAACAAAAAGATCACTTGGGTTGAATTGGGAACAAGATTACTGGAATTACATGATCTGAATGACAAAACACACATATACAAGTATCCCATCTAACACATACAAATAGTTTTATCACACTCTCCTCATAATCCACATGCAACACATGTAGGATATAATGGGAAGATGGTCTAGAAAGGTCCTACTGATGAGGTAAAACAAAGAGGTAAAAACTCCTCCTCCTGACTTCTTAAGGAATTTTCTTTTAAGAAAGAAGGGTAGGCTGGAAACAGTGGCTCACACCTGTGATCCTAGCACTTTGGGAGGTTGAGGTGGGAGGACTGCTTGAGGCCAGGAGCTCGAGACCAGCCTGAGCAAGAGCAAGACCCCATCTCTACAAAAAATAGAAAAATTAGCCAGGTGTGGTAGTGTGGGCCTATAGTCCCAGATACTCAGGAGGCTGAGGCAGGAGGATCACCTGGGCCTAGGAGTCTGAGGCTGCAGTGAGCTATGCTGACACCACTGTACTCCAGCCTGGGCAACAGAGTGAGACCCTGTCTCAAAAAAGAAAGAAAAAGAAAAAGAAAGAGGGGTGATTTTGCCTTGAAAGAAATGACTACTGGTAACAAAGTTGTTTGAGGAAGGTACTATCCCTACTAGCCCCGATAGCAATCAATGTTATTTCACTGGGTTGAAAGGGTTTTCCACCTCAAGGACAGAAGTGTGGCATGGTAAAAAGACCTTGAACCTCAGGGTCACACAATTACTTTGAAATCCTGGACTGACCCACTAGTGGCCTGTGAGAACCTAAGTCTCAGTATCTTCACTCACAAAACTGAAATAATAGATACCACCTGTCTTGCAAAGGTATGAGGATTAAAAGATAATATGTGCAAAGTAACTTACAAAAGGAATTCCATTCTAAGCTTCATGTTTTATTCAAGAGGTAATAAGATGCAGATAATTAACTCTAGACATTGAAAGAAAATGTTTAAACATGCATATTAAAAATAAAAATATGATTTGAAAACATACCATAAAGCAATAGTAATTAACATGGTGGGGTGGTGGCATAAAGACAGATATACAGACCAATGAAACAGAGTACAGAGTCCAGAAATAAACCCTTGCATAAATGGCCAAATGATTTTTGACAAGGGTGCCAAGACTACTCAATGGGGAAAAGACAGTCTCTTCAGCAAGTGGCACCGGGAAAGCTGGATGTCCACATGCAAAAGAATGAAGTTGGAAGCCAGGCATGGTGGCTCATGCCTGTAATCCTAGCACTTTGGGAGGCCAAGGTGGAAGGACTGCTTAAGGTCAGGAGTTTGAGACCAGCCTGAGCAAGAGAGAGACCCCATCTCTACAAAAAATAGAAAAATTGTCCAGGCATGATGGCACACGCCTATAGTTCCAGGTGCTCGGGAGGCTGAGGCAGGAGGATCGCTTGAGCCCAGGAGTTTGAGGTTACGGTGAACTATGATGACACCACTGTACTCTAGCTAGGGCGATAGAGCAAGACCCTGTCTCAAAAAACAAACAAACAAACACAGTTGGACCCTCGCCTTTACACAATATACAAAAATTAACTCAAAATGGATTAAAGACCCAAGCGTAAGACCTAAAACTATGAACTCATAGAAGACACAGAGAAAGCTTCAGAAGACTGGATTTGGCAAAGATTTCATGGACATGACACCAAAAGCACAGGCAACAAAATCCAAAAAAGACAAATGGGACCACATCGAACTTAAAAACTTTGTATATCAAAGGCAACAATTCAAAGAGTGAAAACGCAACCCACAGAATGGAAGAAAATAATTGCAAATTGGATACAGATGTTCCTCAACTTACCATGGAGGGTATGTCCCAATAAACCTAATGTAAGTTGAAAACATTGGAAGTCGAAAGTACATTTTCAACTTAGGATATTTCCAATTTACGATGGGTTTACCCAGACATAGCCCGATTGTAAGTCAAAGAGTATACTGAATGCATATCACCTTTACACCATCATAAAGTCGAAAAACCATAAGTTGAACCACTGTAAGTCAGAGGCCACCTGTATAGATAAGGGGTTAATATCCAGAATATGTAAGAAACTTCTACAACTTAACAACAAAGAAAACAACCCAAATAAAAAACGGGCAAAGGACTTGAACAGACATTTTTCCAAAGAAGATATACGAATGGCCAATGAGCACAAGAAAAGATGGTCAACATTACTAATCATTAGGGAAATGCAAATTAAAACCACAATGAGATACCACTTCACACTCATCAGTAAGCCACTATCAAAAGAACAGAAAATAAGTGTTGGTGAGGATACAAAGAAGTTGGAACCCTTGTGCACTATTGGTGGTTATGAAAACAGTGCAGCTATTATGAAAAACAGAATGGATGCTCACTTTCACCACTGTTACTCAACATTGTGCTGGAAGTTCTAGCCAGAGCAATTAGGCAAGAAAAAGAAAGAAAAGGCATTCAAATTAGAAAGGAAGAAGTAAAACTATCTCTATTCACAGATAAAGTTATCCTATGTACACAAAATCCTGAAGAACCCACCAAAAAACCATATTAGAACTAGTAATAGATTCAGCAAAGTTTCAGGATACATGATCAACATACAAAAATCAGTTGTGTTTCTATACATTAGCAATGAATAATCCATAAAGGAAATTAAGATAACAATTCCATTTACAATAGTTATCAAAAAGAATACAGTAAGTAGGAATAAATTTAACCAAGGCGGTACAAGATGTGTATACTAAAAACTACAAAACATCGTTGAAAGAAATTAAAGAAAACCTAAATACATAGAAAGACATCCTGTGCTCAGATTGCACATCTTAATACTGTTAAGATGGCAATAATACCCAAAGCGATTTATACATTCAACAGAATCCCTATCAAAATACCAACGGCCTTTTCTGCAGAAATGGAAAAGCTGGTCCTAAAATTTGAATGGAATTGAAAATAGTCAAAACAATTGTCTTAGACTATTTGGGCTGTTATAACAAAAATACCATAGACTGGGTGGCTCATAAACAACAAAAATTTATTTCCCACAGTTTTGGAGGCTGGGAAGTCCAAGAGAAAGGTGCCAACAGGTTCAGTGTCTGATGAGGGCTTGATTCTTGGTCATAGATAGCCAGCCATCTTCTCACTGTGTCCCTCACATGTCAGAAAGAGCAAGAAATCTCTCTGGGGTATCTTTCATAATGGCAGTAATCCCATCTTAATATTGGGATTACTAATCACCTCCCAAAGGCCCTGTCTCCACATACCATCACACTGGGAATAAGGTTTCAACATATGAATTTGGGAGGGAACACAAACATTCAGTCCATAGCAACAATTTTTAAAAAGATGAACATGTTCTCACTAATAAGTGGGAGCTAAATGATGGGTATATGCGGCCATATAGTGGTGTAGAGGACACTGGAAACTAAGAAGGGGGATGAGGGATAAAAACGTACTTATTGGGTACAATGTACACTACTCTGGTGACGGGCACACTAAAACCCCTGACTTCAGCATTATTCAATTCATCCACGTAACAAAAACACTTGTAACTCTTTAATATTTTGAAATTTAAAAACACAGAATATAAAGTATCTCCTTAATATTGTATATTGATTGCATATTGCAATTATAATATTTTGGATATATTGTGTTAAAAATATATTACTTAAATCTCAAAATTAAAAAAAGAACAAAGTTGGAGAATTCACATTTTCCCTATTTTAAAATTTACTACATGGTTTGCAAAAGCTTGGCTAAAAAAATTAAATTAAAAAAATTAAAATTAAAAAAACCTTACTACAGTAATCAAAACATTATGGTACTGGCATAAGGATAGACATATAGATCAATGGAATACAACTGACAGTCCAGAAGAAATCTATACATCTATAGTCAATTGATTTTTGACAAGGGTGCCAGGACCATTCAATGGGGAAAGAATGGTCTCTTCAAGAACTGGTATATACAGAGAAAAACAGTAAAAAAGTAAACTCAATTGGTAAATTAAAATGGAATACTAAAAATTATTCAAATAATCCAAAAAGTGGCAGGAAATGAGAAAGAGGAACAAAAGGCAGTATAGCAAAGAGAAAACAAGTAATGAAATGGTAAACCTTCATCCAAACATATCAACAATTACATTAAAAGGTCTAAAAATACCAATTAAAAGACAAATTATCAATGCTATCTACAAGAAACCCACTTTAAGTGTAATCATATAAGCAGGTTAAAAATAAAAGGATAGAAAAAGACATACCCCACACTACTACTAACTTTAAAAAGCTGGACTGGCTATATTATCAAAGTAATTTCAGACCAAGGAAAATTACCAGGGATAAAAAGAAATGTAACAATGACAAAAGGGTGAATTCACAAGACACAATAATCTTAAATATGGACACACCTAACAGCAGAGTTTCCAAATAGATGAAACAATAACTGATGGGACTGAAAGGGATAATAGACAAACCCTCAGTTATACTTGGAGACCTCAACAGATCTCTTTCAGTAATCAATAAACCAAGTAGGCAGAAAATCAGCAAGGATGCAGCAAAGTACCACTGAACAACTTAATCTAATTAAAATTTAAAGAACGTTCAACCGAATGATAGCAGAATACTCATTCTTCTCAAGTTCATAACGAATATTTACCAAGATAGACTAAACCCTGGTTAATAAAACAAATCTTAATAAAATTTAAAAACTGAAATCATGCCAAGTATGTTCTCTAACCATAGTCAAACTAGACTAGAAATCAGTAACAGAAAGATAACTGGAATATCTTCAACACTTGAAAATTAAACATACAGGTGGTCCCTGGGTTACAGACAGGATATAGTCCTGATGAACGTCTTTAGGTCAGATTTGTATGTAACTCGGATCCCTGATAAACAGCGTATATAAAGTAATAATAATGATAACAACTATACTATAATGGCTCATATGTGGCAATAATAATACAGTATAATACTACAATAATAATAATATCCCTGTACTGTAGTTATCATTTACAGAAACTGTTGTGCTCTTTTAATTCAAACAGAATATAGAAACAAACTCATACAAAAAGTTTAGACAGGAGATAAGAGAAATTTTAAAAAAATATTAAAGGTTAACACTCATCTAATGTTGCATCAACACTAGGCTAATATGAATGTTATATTTATTTTCATCTTCTAACCAAATCAATAATAACCTTTCCATTTCAATAATTAATCCACTATGCTGCTTAGTAATAATTGATGCTTTCATTGGAGCACCGCCTTTCACATGTTCTATTATTCTCACTTTAGCCTTTATAATTGTTCCGATAGTCAAGCGACTGAAGCCTAATGCTTTCTCAATGAATGATGGCGTCTGGCCTTTCTCGAAATGCTTAATTATTTCTACTTTCGGTTCCATTGTAATCACCTTTCTCTTCGTTGCAGGCTCACCTGGTCTTGCAGTGGATTTTTGCTTTGGAGGCATGGTCATAAGGGTAAACACAGACTCACATAATTGAATAAAAAAGTTACAGCGACCATATAAACAATGAAACCAGCTGCTAGTGTAAACACCCTGTGCCAACAAACTACTTATGCCATGTGGGTTTGTTTACATGCACAGAAGAAACTAGTTACTGAATTATTTATTTAATTATTTAATTACAAATTATCCTTATGTGGAGGAGTCTTAGGAGCCTATCTATAAGTACAGAATGCCATAAGTCGGGTTGTCTGTAACCCAGGGACTGCCTGTACTTTTAAATAATCCATGGGTCTAAAAGGAGACCACAAAGGAAAACAGAAAATATTTTAATTGAATGAAAGTTAAAATGTGACATATAAATTTGGGAGGGATGCAACTAAAGCACTGCTTAGAGGGAAAATTAGCATTAAATGTATTACATTACATTAGAAATGTCTCACAAAAAAAGAAACATTACAACTAATGCCACAAAAATACAAAGGATCATTAGAGACTACTATGAATAACTATACACCAACAAATTGGAAAACCTAGAGGAAATGGATAAATTCCTGGACACATACAACCTACCAGAATTGAACAATGAAGAAATAGAAAACTTTAAACAGACCAATAATGAGTAAGAAGACTGAAGCAGTAATAAAAAATCTCCCATCAAAGAAAAACATAGGACCTGATGGATTCACTGCTGAATTCTACTCAAACTATTTCAAAAAAATGGAAGAAGGGGGAATACTTCTACCAAACTCATTCTACGAGGCCAGTATTACCCTGATACCAAAACCAGACAATGACAAGGCAAACACAACTATAGGCCAACATCCCTGATGAACATAGATGCAAGATCCTCAACAAAATACTAGCAAACAGGCTGGGTGCGATGGCTCATACCTGTAATCCTAACACTTTGGGAGGCCGAGGCGGGAGGATCGCTTGAACTCAGGAGTTTGAGACCAGCCTGAGCAAGAGCAAGACCCCATCTCTACTAAAAGTAGAAAAAAATTAGGCAGGTGTGACAGTGCGTGCCTGTAATCCCAGCTATTCGGGAGGCTGAGGCAGGAGGAGCACTTGAGCCCAGGAGTTCGAGGTTGCTGTGAGCTAGGCTGATGCCACAATACTCTAGCCTAGGCAACACAGCGAGACTCTGTCTCAAAAAAAAAAAAAAAAAAACTACCAAACAGAATTAAACAACACATTAAAAAGATCATTCACTATGATCAGGTAGGATTCATCTCAGAGATGCAAGGACGGTACAACATACAAAAAAATCAATAAATGTGATACATCAAATCAACAGAATCAAGGACAAAAACCATATGATCATTTCAATAAATTCTGAAAAGCATTTGATAAAATTCAACATACTTCAGGAGGAAAACCCTCAACAAATTGAGTTTAGAAGGAACATACCTTAACACGATAAAGGCCATATATGACAAGTCCACAGCTAACATCATACTGAACGGGGAAAAGTTGAAAGCCTTTCCACTAAGATCTGGAAGAAGACAAGGATGCTCAATTTTACCACTGTTATTCAACGTAGTACTGGAAGTCCTACCCAGAGGAATTAGGCAAGAGAAAGAAAGAGCATCCAAATTGCAAAGAAGTCAAATTATCCTTGTTTGCAGAGGACACGATATTATTATTTAGAAAAACCTAAAGACTCCACAAAAATCTGTTAGAACTGATAAACAAATTTAGCAAAGTTGCAGGACACAAAATCAACATATAAAAATCAGGAGCATTTATAAACACCAACAGCAAACAATCTGAAAAAGAAATCAAGAAAGTAGTTCCATGTACAATAGCTACAAAAAAAATTAAAACAGAAAGCACTCTGAATCTGATTCTGAGCGCTACCTGGTTTAAAAAAAATTAAAATACTTAGGAATAAATTTAACCAAGGAAGTGAAAGATTTTCTACAAAGAAAAATATAAAACAGTGATGAAAGAAATTGCAGAGGACACAAAAAACTAGAAAGATATCCCATGCTCATAGATTGGAAGAATTAATAATGCTAAAATGTCTATACTACCCAAAGCAATCTATAGATTCAATGCAATCCCTATAAAAATACCAACAACATTCTTCACAGAAATAGAAAAATAGTATTAAAATTTAAATGGAACCAGAAAAGACCCCAAATAGCTAAAACAATCCTGAGCAAAAAGAACAAAGCTGGAGGCATCACACTACCTGATTTCAAATTATACTACAAAGCTATAGTAACCAAAACAGCATAGTACTGGCATAAAAACAAATACATAGACCAATAACACAGAATAGCAAACCCAGAAAGAAATCCACGCACTTACAGTCAACTCATTTTCAACAAAGGCACCAAAAACATACACTAGGGAAAGGACACTTTCTTTAATTAAAAAATGGTTCTGGGAAAACTGGATATCCATATGCAGAAGAATGAAACTAGATTTCCATCTTTCAACATATGCAAAAATCAACTAAAAATGGATTAAAGACTTAAGTGTAAGACCTTAAACTGTGAAACTACTAGAAGAAAATATTGGGGAAATGCTAAAGGACATCGGTGTGGGCAAAGATTTTTTGGGTAAGACATCAAAAGCACAGGCAACAAACGCAAAAATAGACAAATGGGATTACATCAAGCTAAAAAGCTTCAGCACAGCAAAAGAAACAGTTAACAAAGTGAATAAACAACCTACAGAATGGGAAAAAATATTTACAAACTATCCATCCAACAAGGGATTAATAACCAGAACATATAAAGAACTCAAATAATTCAATAGCAAAAAACCAAATCATCCCATGAAATAAACTGGCAAAAGACTGGAAGAGATGCTTTGGGAGGCTGAAGTGGGAGGATTGCTTGAGCCCAAAGAGTTTGAAACCAGCCTGGGCAACTTGGCGAGACTCTATCCCTAAGAAAAAATAATAATAATAATAACAAAATCTGGTGATGCAATGAAAAGGGAACACTTGCACACTGTTGGTGGGAATATAAAGTAGTACAGCCATTATGGAAAAGAGTATAGGGGTTCCTCAAAAAAACTAAGAATAGAACTAACACATGATCCAGCAATCCCACTGCTGGCTATACATCCAAAAGAAAGGAAATCAGTATATTGAAGAGATATTTGTACTCCCACATTTATTGCAGCACTATTTCACAATAGCAAAGATATGGAATCAACCTAAGTATCCATCAACAGATGAATGAATAAAGAAAATGTGGTATATATACACAATGGAATATTATTCAGCCATAAAAATGAATGAAATCCTGTCATTTACAGCAACATGAATGGAACTGAAGTTCATTATCTTAAGTGAAATAAGCCAGGCACAGAAAGATAAACATCACATGTTCTCACTCATATGCGGGAGCTAAAATAGTGGATCTCATGGAGGTACAGAGAAGAATGGTGGTTCCCAGAGGCTGGGAAGGGATGGAGGGAGGGGAAAGGAAGAAAAGTTGGTTAATGAGTACAAAACTACAGTTAGATAGAAGGAATAAGTTCTAGTATTTGAAAGTACAGTAAGGAAATTACAGTTAAGAATAATTTATTGTATATTTCAAAATAGCTAGAAAAGAAGAATTGTAATGTTCCCAACACAAAGATAAATGTTTGATGACAAATATCCCAATTACCCTGACTTGATCATTACACATCATATACACATATCAAAATATCACCTGTACCCCTAAAAATGTACTATATTAATTTTAAAAATGCCAATTAAAAATAACAGAAATGAAAAAAGGTTTCAAATCAGTAATCTAAACTTCTACTTTCAAAACTAGAAAAAGAGCAAAATAAACCACAATAAGCAGGATGCAAATAAACTTAACAGCAGAAATTAATGAAATTGACAGAGAAAACAGGGAAAATATAGAAAATGAAACCAAAAGGTTTGAAAAGATCAATTAAACTGAAAAAATGCCAGCAAGAATGACAAAGAAAAAAGACAGAGAAGACACAAATTACTAATAACAAGAATGAAAAAGGAGATTATCACTAAAGACCTCACAGACATAATGGGGCGATTCTATAAACAACTCTACACCCATAAATTCTACAATTTAGATGAAATGGACCAATTCCTTGAAAGACACATACTGTAAAAACTCACCCAAACTCCTTCCCCCCTTCTCACTACTGCACTTGACTAGTCTTAAAATAAATGAATGAATGAATAGTAAAAAATAAACTTGCCCCCCCCAAAAAATCCACAGTTAAATCCTGAAAAAGAAATCTTAGTAAGTCATTCAAAGTATCTCTTTAAAGACACTTCAAAAAAAGAGGATATATGAACTGCAAACACATGGAAAGTTGTTTAACATCATTAGCCATTAGATGAGCCATTAAATGAGATATCACTATACACTTATTAGGATGACTAATATAAAGGTACTGACAATACCAAGTGCTGACAAGTATGCACAGCAACTGGAACTCTCACACATTGCTAATGGGAATGTAAAATGATACAGCCACTCTGGCAAACAGTTGGCAGTTTCTTATAAAGTGAAAACATCTACTGCCTGTACTGTCCAGGAATCCCATTCCTAGGTATTTTCCCTAGAGAAATGAAAACTCATGTTCAGACAAAAACCTATACATGAGTGTTCACAGCAGCTCTATTCGTAACTGCCCCAAACTGGAAATAACCCAAATGTGCTTTATATCTATACACTGGAATACTACTCAGCAATAAAAAGGAACAAGCTATTGATATGCAACAACATAAATGTATTTTAAAGACATTATGCTCAGTAAAAGATGTCAGTGCCAAAATATTACATACTGCATCATTCCATTTATTATGATATTCTAGCAAAGGCAAAACCACAGTGATGGAGAGGAGACCAGTAGTTGCCAGGGGTGAATAGTAGAGGGAGAGCATGACTACAAAGGGGATAGTAAGATAAGGGACTTTAGGGGGTGATCAAAGTGTTCTATATCCTGATTATGGTGGTTGCAAGAATCTAAACATGTGTATATAAAAAAAGTAAATTTTACTTCACGTTAATTTTAAAAATAAAACTTAAACAACCCTTTATCAAAAAGTAGATTGAAAATAAATAAACAGAGCTTTTAACTCAAGATGTTAGACAAAGAACACTGAAAAGGGGAATAAAATCATATCAGAAATCAAGAAAATAGTAAATAAACACCAAACAGAGATGGTCAATAAAACCAAAAAACTAGTTTTTGAAAAGATTAGTAATCAAATAAACTACACAATCAATTGTTAAATACCACAACCAAGTACACCTAATCTCAAGAAAATGTCAAGTCAAAATCAGTAATTCTAATCACTATATTAACAAATTATTAATAACATAGAAAAACTATGCATTTATGTCAAAATGCCAAAAGATGCCAAAAAACTATTTGATAAAACCTAATACCACTCTTGATTTTAAAACAAACAAAAACCTTTCAAACTAGAGATAGATACTCCTCTGAAATTTATGAGAATAGCCTATCAGAGACCTACAAAGACCTACCTATTGAGTGGAGAAACATTGGCAGTATTACCTTTAACGTCTAAAACAGCACAAGGATGCCCCCTATCACCATTATGACTCAACATTGTAATAAAACTAGAAAAAACTAGTGGTATGAATACTGGGAAAAAAAAGTGGATGTTATGGGCTGAACTGTGTGTCCCCCACCAAATTCCTATGTTGAAGCCCTAACCCACAGTATTCAGAATGTGACTATATTTAGATACAGGGCCTTTAAAGAGGTAATTAAGTTAAAATGAGACCATTAGGGTGGGCCCTAATCCAATCTGACTGGTGACCTTATAAGAGAAGGCAATTAGGACACACAGAGGGACATTAGAGGCATGTGTGCACAGAGGAATGTCCGTGTGAAGAGGCAGCAAGAGGGAGGCCACCTACAAGCCAGGGAGAGAGCCCTTAGGAGAAACAAATCTTGCCAGCATCTTCATCTTGGACATTCAGCCTCAAGAAGTGTAAAAAAATTAATTTCTGTTGTTTAAGCCCCCCAGTCTGTGGTATTTTATTATGGCAGCCCTACTAAACTAATATAGGACACATACATCACCTACCTCAAGAACTCAAGACAATTAATTGAAAAACTAATAGAACTAATAAGAGTATGGGAAAGCAGTCCAACACAGGATCAACATGGAAAAATCAACTATTTTCCTCCATATTGGCAATAGCCAATTAGAAAATGTAATACATAAAAAGATGCCACTTTTAATAGGAACCAAAATAAAATACATAGGAATAAAGAAGAAATAAACCAAAGAAGAGATATACAAGAAGACCTGAATAAATGGAGAGAGAGACCGTGTTTGAAGACAGAAAAACAAGATGGCCTCTTTTGTGACTGGTCACACCCAAAAGATAAATAGAGGAATGATGTAAATGCTGTCCAGAAGTTGTACCAGTTCAAAAACAATTTTCCCTGGCATGTTGTTTTTAACCATGGAAGACTTTCTCATAACTACAGAGAAAGCCTTAGCAACACATAAAGATGTACAGACAAAAGCTAAAAATCCTGCAGTAATGTCTCTTATCAGAGAAAAAGTAAATGGTTGCACTGTTTTCTACAAAATTAAGTTCTGGTAGGACAGAAGGCTAGCTTAGAGAGCAGAAGAAGTTGCAAAGACATTTCCTTACGTGTTTTTAAAAAAGAAAAATCGATAAAGACTAGGCCCTGGATCAGATTTTAACTTGATGAAGCTGGTATCTATTTTAAGCAAATGTCCTCAAGAAACAACATCTGGAAAAAGGAAAACTGAGTCCAGGGCTTAAGGTTATAGAGGACCCGTGACGCTGGATGCAAATGCCAATGGGCTGTAACTGGGCAAGAATTATTATCAGGACTACTATTAGTTGGGTCAGTATTTTGCCTTCAAAATCACACATATTTTGAGAGCTGTGGCCCCAATCTCTGTTTGCCATATGCCCTGTTATTTTTAGTATACAAATTTTTAGGACACAAGGTTTTTCAGAAATGCACACATCCCATTATAGCAGAAAGGCCTCTGATGAAAGATGTCAGTCTCTATAAATTAATCTACAAATGCCATGGAATCCTAATAAAATGGAATTTGACAAGCTGATTCTAAAATTCATCTGGAATAGAAAAAGCTCAATAGCAGCCTCAAAATTCTGGAAAAATAAGTAGTGAAGTCTTTCCTCATAAAATTGCCTTTCCAGTGTTGCCAGACAAAGCAGGGAGGGGAAGGGGGAAGCAAAGGCTCAATGAGATATTTCTTCTGTGAGGACTGATTAAATGAGGTCCAGATGTCTTGACTGTAGGTCAGTGAGACTGACTGCTGAAGGTAGGGTAGGTGGGCAAGGGAACTTGGCGAGTCTCTAAGACCAATCATAGCTTAGCTCAGAGATGAGAGGCTTCTCGAGCATCTGTGCTCTCCTCAGGTCCAAAGCAAGGTCTGCAGAGAGGATTTGCTCTACCAGAAACAAGACCTACAGTAACTAACCTACATGGTATTGCCACAGGAACAGACAAATTGATTTTATGGAACAGAATAATATTAATAATATATAACACATAGTACTTACCATGTGCTGGGCAATGTTTTAAGTGCTGCATGTGTATCTATTTAACCCTCCCAACAACCTATGAGGTAGGTACTATCATCACAGAGAGGCACAGTAAGGTTAACTAGCTTGCCCAAGGTCACATAGCTATTAAGACATAGAACTGGGACTAGAGTAGAAAAACAAATTCACATATGTATGGGAATTTAGTTTATGACAAAGATGGAACTTCAAATCAGGGGGATTATGATGAACTAGTCAATAAATGGTATTGGGGCAAATAGACTATCCATGTAGAAAAAAATAAATTCAGATTCCTACCTCCTACAATTCCCAAAACTTATTTCCAGATAAAGAGCTAAAATTGTAACTCCTATAGAAGTTTTAGGTGAAAATATAAGAAGGTCTTCTTACTCGAAATATAAAATGCAAAAAACAACAAAAAATTCATAAAGATAACTATGTAAAAATTGAAATATTTTACATGCTAAAAGCATCATAAATAAAATTAAGATACAATTGTCTGAAAGAAAATATTTTCCAAAAATATCCAGAATATGCAAAAAACACTCAAACAAATCTAGAATATATAAAGAATCCCTACAAATCAGTAAGAAAAACAAACATCTCAAAGAAAAATGGGTGAAAATTAAATAGATAATTCACAGAAAAGGAATAAAGAAGAGTCAATAAACATACAAATCAAATAAACAGGGACACCATCTTTTGCCATGGGATTGGCAAAAATTAAAAAGGCTGATAGTATCCACCACTGGTAAGACTGTGGGGAAACAGGTGTTTCTCAAACACTGCTCATATACTGGCCATTTTGGAGGGAAATCTGGCACTATTTATTAATATTTGCTTCCACATACCCTTCAACCCAATAGGTCTGTCTATCCTAGAGAAATATTAACTGGCATACAGGCACAAAAGGTTATTTACAAGAATTTTCACTGCAGCATTGTTAGTAAAAGTAAAAACTCAGACAACCTAAATGTCAATCAGTAGGAAATGATTAAACACACAATATACATTTATGCTATAGAATACTATACAGCAGGTAGATCTCTATGTATTGATGAAGCAGATCTCTATAAACTGATGTTGAAAGGTACCTAAGCAAGCTGCAGAACCACACACACCAAACAAAACTATACCTCTATCTACATATGTCTACATATGGATGTAAATGCAACAAAATGAAAGGTATACATCAAACTGCTAACAGAAGTTATCTTTGGGCTCAAAGAGGTAAGAGTGTTAGTCAAAAGGAATTTCTGCTTTCTCTGTCTTGTTCTAATTTTGGTCAATGAGCATTAACCATATTTGTGTAATTTTTGAAAATAATATTAAAATAAAAACCCACATTAGTCACCTGTATTATACAAGAAAATGCTTTATACATTGCAGTACTCAATAAATCTTGGTTAAAAAAAGTCATCTTTTAAATGTAAAAAGCCCACTGAAAGGTCATTAAATACCTTTGCAAGGGATAAATTGGCTGACATCAAACACAAACGATACAGGTGATGGAAGTAAAATAGGCAAGAGGAAAAAAAAAGTCACCAGCGGTGAAGGATGGACAGCACTAAAAATAGATGATAGCTAATTGTAATAGCTACCATTTCTTGAGGGCTTCCCATGAACAAGAAACTGTGCCAGATGCTCTGTGCAAGCATAATCTCTAATTCTTATATCAACCTGTAAGATATCTCCATTTTACAGATTAGGAAAATATGACTCCGAGAAACTACGTATGAGGTATAAGGCCAGGCCTTTGCTCACTACAGGCTGTTCTCTACTGGGACTGGGATTGAGACTGGGACTGAGGGGACCCCTTCTGGCCTGGACCCACATGCTTAGCTGCCCTTACTATACTCTGCATCCTTGAAGCAAGCTCCCAAGCTGTCCTGTTCATCCAGACTGGCATTTTCCTCCTCCTCGCTCTCAGTTCTCCAGTATGCTGGCCGCTTGATGGGCCGCTTCCCTGGGGTGCGCTGGGAAGCAGGACTGTTGGACACTGTGCCCAGCCCACTGCTGGAGCTCCCACTGCTTCGGTCCTGCCCCCCGGTCCACCAGGCCTGCAGGCTGGAGGTAGCTGGTGAGGACGATGAGGACTGCAGGTTGGCCATGCATAGCATTCCCTGGATGGCCTCCTGAGTGCTGGGAGAGGCTGGAGCCTCGCTGCAAGGGATAGAGGAAAAATGCTGAGAGAGTTTTTCTAGTTGTCAGAGGAAACCAGTCATCAAAATACTCAGGGAGAAGGGACAACAGCTGTAGGGATCGGGGTGGGAGGAAGAAGCAGGGAACCATCCAAAATGAAAAACTAGAAATCAAGCTAAAGGATCAGGGTAGTATCAGATTGTTTTCATGAAAAGCCAGTCTTTCTTGCCTTAAAGTCTTTCCACAGACAGCAGGCAAGGTGGCAAAAAAAGGGGGCACACTTCCCTGCCTGTTCACCCATGCTGCATTCTTTCCTTTTTTTTTTCCCCACAGTTCTCCTCCACGACTCTTCCATCCCCTCTTAGAACTTCCAAAGTGCCCTAAATTGATTCCCCTTGAAGTCTATACATCCTATCACTGTCAAATCTTAAGTTCCTTAGGACAGGTTTAATGCCTACTTTATTCTTTCAGCCCAAATGCCCTGGATAATTCTTTGTCCCTTGAAATGGCTCAGTAAATATGTGCTGATTGGCTAACCTAGCCCCTTGGGTGAGAGGTGGTTGCTGTCTGAACGAAAAGGGGAGACCAAAGCCAATACTCACGTGAGGGCAGCATAGTCAGGTCCCCCCACCTGCCTGCTGGCCTTGAGCAGATCAAGAATTCCACCAGCTCCACTCCCATTCCCAAGCTTGCCTTCAACCCCTTCCACCATGTCCTCATCTGTTGTATAGTCCTCCTGTTGGAGAGAGAGCATATCACCTCAACTGCCCAGGGTTCATCTGGTAAGGCCCCAATACAGAGTTGACAATCTGACTCCTGATACTAATATCTTCTGAGCACCAAGTATAGACTAAGTACTAAGCAGAATATTCATTCTTTCATCTTAATCTTCACATCTTAGTAAGGCAGGTATTATGTAACTCCCATTTTACAGATAAGAAAACTAAGGCTCAGTGAAGTTAAATAATTCATATAAGGTCACATCAGATACTCCAAATCAGATGTTCTTTCTGCTACATCACATTGCCTTTCACTCTACTCTGTACTAAGGGATTTTTAAAATATTTCAACTAAATTGTAATCTTACATGTATATGCTCAGCAGCACTTAGCATACAAACTTTCACTCAATAAATATTTCGAGAATTGAAGGCATAGGTTGTCTTCCCCCTTCCCCCAACTAGAATGACAATCTATCTTCTGTCTTTGTGACTGGAATGAGAAGACGACTAGATACAGGGCAGGCTCCTACCTCAATGTCAAACTCAACTTCTCCTGGTTCACGAACTCGGTTGGGATCAGAGCAAGGTTTCGCACGAGGTAATTTCCGGGGAAATTCTAGAAAACAATGGAATGCACTTATTATGAAGCCAAGATTAGCATTTGAACCAAATATCCAGAGGAAGGAAAATAAGACTAATTTTACTGGAAGTAATGACCACAAATGACTAATTTAGAGAGTTTAGGAATCAGTTGATAAATAAATCTCTAGAACAAAGGAAACAATGGAGGCCTATAGAGCGCCTAGCAAATCAGAATGTCAACAAGCTCAGGCCTAAAGTCTTAAGTCTATCAAGGGGGCCAAAAACTAATGCAAAATGGGCAGGGAAGGAAAGAGAAAGAACAGAGACACACTTGGTCTTATTATCAGGGTCGCCTTCTCCTTTCCCAATCTTTCGTCAATCTGCAGCTCATCATCTGAATCCAAGTCAAATTCGTCCTCCATCACCTGCTCTGCCACCAGCCTAGCCTTGTCTGCCTTCTTTGCAATCTTGGCTCGCCGAGACTTGGATAGACTCTTCACCCTCTTGGTACTAGAGAAAAGGGGGAAAAGAACATAAAAACAAACAGTCATACATAATATCGTTAAGATGGCAATTTTCCCCAAATTGATCTACAGAGTCAATGCAATCCCAATCCCAATCCCAATCAAAATCCAGCCAGCTTTTTTGTAAAAATTGACAAGCTGGTAGTAAAAGGTACATAGACATGAAGAAGACCTAACACGGCCAAAACAATTTTGAAAAAGAACAAAGTTGGAGTACTTATACTATTCAATTTCAAAACTTACTCTAAATCTGTGGTAATCAAGGGAGTATGATATTGGCATAAGGACAGACATATAGATTAGGGGAACAGAACTGTGAGTCACGAATAAACCCTTAAATTTATGATCAACAGATTTTTGACAAAGAGGCCAAGGCTGTTCAGTGGAGGAAAGGGTGGTCCTTTCAACAAATGGTGCTGAGATAACTGGATATCCACATGCAAAGAAATGAATGTGGACCCTTACCTTACATCATACACAAAAATTAACTGAAAAAGCATCATAGATCTAAAAGTAAAAGCTAAAATGACAAAACTTCTAGAAGAAAATACAGAAAAATATCTTTGTGACCTGGGATTAGGTAAAATTAAAAACGTTTATGCTTCAAAAGAAACCATTAAGAAAATGAAAAGACAAGCCACAGACTGTGAGAAAATATTTGCAAATCATTTATCTGGCAAAGGTTTTGTATCCAGAATATTTAAAGAACTCTTAGAAGTCAATAATAAAACAAGCCAATTTAAAAACAAGCAAAAAGGCCAGGGGCAGTGGTTCATGCCTGTAATCCTAGCACTTTGGGAGGCCAAGGCAGGAGGATTGCTTGAGGCCAGGAGTTCAAGAGGCCTGAGCAAGAGACCCCTCTCTATAAAAAATAGAAAAATTAGCCAGGCATTGTGGCACCCGCCTGTAGTCCCAGCTACTCAGGAGGCTGAAGAAGGAGGATTGCTTGAGCCCAGGAGTTTGCGGTTGCAGTGAGCTATGATGACACCACTGCACTCTAGCCTGGGCAACAGAGGGAGACCCTGTCTCAAAAATAAATAAAAATAAACAAACAAATACATAAAGCAAAAGGTCTCAATGGACATTTCTCCAAAGATGATATAATGGCCAATAATCACACAAAAAGATGCTCAACATCATGAGTCATTAGGGAAATGCAAATCAAAACCATCCTGCCATTTGTGACCACATAGATGAACCTGGAAGATATTACGCTAAGTGAAACAAGCCAGACACAGGAAAAAAAAAACATTGCATGATCTCACTTATACGTGGAATCTTAAAAAGTCAAACGCATAGAAGCAAAGAGTAGAATAGTGGTTATTAGGGGAAGGTGAATGGGGTACAAAGTTTCAGTTATGTAGGATGAATAAGTTCTAGAGATGTAATGTAACAGCAAGGTGACTATGGTTAATACTGTATTATACACTTGAAATTTCCTAAGAGAGTAGATCTGCATATTCTCACCACGCACACAAAAACACACCAAAAAATGGTGACTATGTGAGATGATGGATATGTTAATTAGCTTGACTGTAGTAATCATTTCACAGTATAGATGTATATCAAACATCACACTGTATACCTTAAATATATACAATTTTTATTTTTAAAAAAACACACAAAGAGATACCACTTTATATCCATCACAATGGCTATAATCAAAAAGACAAAAAATAACAAGTGTTGGCCAGTATATGGAAAAACTCATGATTGCTGGCTGAAACGTATAATGGTACGGACACTTTGGAATAATGCTTGGCAATTTCTTAAAAAGCTAAACATAGAGTTACCATATGACCCAACAATTTTACTTGTAGGTAAGAAACGAAAACATATGTCCACACAAAAATGTGCACACAAATGCTCAGAGCAACATTATTTATAATAGCCAAAAAGTAGAAGCAATCCAAAGACCATCAAGTAGTGAATGGGTAAATAAAATGTGGTATATATTCATACAATGGAATACTATTCAACAAAAAGGAATCAACTAATGATACATGATACATCATGGATGAACCTCAAAAACATTACAGCTAAGTGAAAAAACCCAGACACAAAAAGCCACATATTGTACAATTCCATTTATATGGAACGTCCATAAAAAGCAAATATATAGAGACAGAAAGTGGATAGGGGCTTGCATGGACCTGGGGATAAGAACAAGGACTGATTGCAAATGGGCACAAAGGATCTTTTTGGGGCAACAGAAATATCCTAAAACTGGATGGTGGCAATGGTTTCATGATTATGTAAATTTACTAAAATTCATTTAATTGTATACTTAAAGCAGGTTAATTTTATAGCATGTAAATTATACCTAAAGAAATTTGTTTAAAAGATATAAAGGAAATGAACACCCACTGCCGCTGTGCGATGCTGCTCAGAGCGAGTGGTCGCCCGCAGCTTGAGGCAGGACAAAACAAACAAACAAACAAACATACAAACAAACATATAAAGGAAATGGAAAAACCTCCAAAGTAGCTTATACAATCCTGTTGCACGTGGTAAACAATATTAACCAGTGTAAACTGCTAGAATAAACCTCAGAAACAGAAACAAGTTCTTGGTAAATCAGTACACTGATACATTCAGCAAACAGCCATTTTACTGAATTGCCTTTTAGTGAATTAACTGTCATTAAATTAACCTGTTTTCTACCTCATAGGGTTGTTGGGACAATTAAATGAGCTAATGCAGAGCCTGACACATGGCAAGTGCTCAGTGTAGCTAATATTATAACAAAGTTCTCTGGGTCTCAGTTTTCACATTGATAAATGAGAACAATACTTATCTTTGGGGTTGTTGTGATGACTAAATAAAATGGTGTATGTAAACAGCTAAGATAGACTGACACAAAGCAGATGTTCAATAAATGATAGCTATTTATACCTTGGTCTTTTATTAACTTCTAATTATAAAAAATTTCAAACATATACAAAAATATAAAAGTTTAATGAACTCCCATGTACCTGTCACTCAGCTAAGTTTCAGCAATTATCAACACATACCCAGTCTTGTTTCTACTACACCTCACTCCCCACAAAACACTGAATTTGTAGAAAAGCCCAGACAAAAAATCACATCATCTGTAAATATTTCTATACCTTGACCCTCCAGGTTCACTTAACAGCAGCTTCTGGCAGCTGTGGCAGGTAATAAGAAGTAGCACAAGGACCGGTGGGTGTCTCAAAATATCTTAGGACTCTCAATTTTCTCCTCTCCAGGAAACTTCCTACCACGAGATCTGGACAAAGGCAAGGCTCAACAGTCTCTTTAATCTTACTCTTTAGTAACTGGGTTCTCAAACCCCAAGAACAGTTCTGCTTTCAGAATCTGCCCCGCTCTCACTTCCTTTTCCCTTATTTTCCATCCAGGTGGACCTATTACACTCTCCCTTGGGATCTGAAGATAACCTTTTCCTACAGAGAGGCTAGTAAGGCATCTTTGTTGTTTGTGTTCCTACATTGTTCATACTTGGTACTTGGTTCTTGACTGCTGCTGTCTAGTGTTCTGAGTGTCCAGATGATCATCTGTAATGCCTTCCCCTGCCTCAGCCTCCCTACATATTTCATGGTTTCTGGCCATACCCACATTATCATCATCACCTTTTGCCTCCATCTTCATCATCGTATTTATAAGGGCTACCATTTATTAAATATTTACTATGTGCCAGGCCCTGTGATTAGCACTTTACTTATACTATCTCATTTAATCCTCCAACAACCCTAAGGTAAGTTTTATCTATAGAATAGATATAATGAGGACACAGGCTCAGAGAGGTTAATTAATTTGCCAAAGTCACGCAGCAAATATGTGTCAGAGCTGGGATTTGAACTCAGAATTGTCTGATTCCCAAGCCCATGATTTTGTTGTGAACAGCTTCTATTTTATTCTCGTAGAAAGTGTTCTTTAAAAATTATTTTAAGAAAAGTAATACACGGTTATTGCACAAATTCCAACGCTACTAAAGTGAAAATCTGTTCTCCCACCTCCCCTATCCTACCTTCCAGAGATAACCACTGTTAAAAATTTGGTGTAACAAGTATAAAATATATAACAAATATATTTGCCTAAATGTGTACAAGTATCTCTAGAAGGAAACCACTAATGTTGGCCATCCATGGAGAGGGAAACAGGAAGAGAGATGGGTATGAGATTCTTCACTGTGTGCTCTTTCACATTTTTTGATTTTTAAACCTCTTCAAAAAATTAAAAATAAAAAGAAGCGAAAAAGTCTATATATTGCTTTTCCACACATGCATATGCACACACGTGTGCACACGTTTTTAAAAATAAATATGGGGCCAAGCACAGTAGCTCACTCCTGTAATCCTAGCACTCTGGGAGGCCAAGGAAGGAGGATCGCTTGAGGTCAGGAGTTCGAGACCAGCCTGAACAAGAGCAAGACAGCACCCCACCCCCGCCCCCGACTCTACCAAAAATAGAAAAAACTAGCTGGGTGTGGTGGTGCACCTGTAGTCCCAGCTACTAGGAGGCTGAGGCAAGAGGATCACTTGAGCCCAGGAGTTTCAGGTTTCAGTGAGCTGTGATGACACCACTGCACTCTACCCAGGGCAACAGACCAAGACTCTGTCTCAAAAAAAAATTAAAAAAAATAAAAATAAAAAATAAAAATGAAACTATTCCTATATTTAATTTTGTAACCTGGTTTTTTTCACTTCAGAATATATCTTGGACATCTTTCTGTGTCAATAGATATTAGACTGTCTCATTATTTTTAACAGCTACATGGTATTCCATTCTATAGGTATATACCACAATTTATTTATCCAGCCCTTACTGATGAACATTTGGATGTTTCCAATTACTTACTATTACAAACAATGATGCAGTGAACACTGAACATTCCTCTTTACACACCTTGTGCAAGGATTTCTGTAAATTAAATTCCTAAAAATTGAATTGCAAGTCAAAAGGTATATAAAAAACTAATGCTTTTAACAAGTATGCTATACTATTACTTACTTCTTTCTACCAGTGGTTCTGACCCAATGACTTGCTGAAATTTCTATAACATTATATAAATGCTTTCTCAAGATTGCCAATTAGATTCCAGACCTCCCCTCTACCCACCACCAACACCATCATGGTTCTTTGAACTAAGCAATGATATCTGATAATACCTAGGTATTGCCCTAAATACAGCCCCTCCCCGTCCATGTCCCAACTCCTAGGTCCCAATTCCATGCCCTGTCTCAGTGGCATATTGCCACTGACAGCCCCACTATCTCTGTGCTCCTTCTTTCCACCTCACCTGCCATTAGACATCAACAGGGCCAGCGGGCTCTCATTCCCATCAAGGTCCAAGTCTGGCGAGTCATCATCTGAGTCATTCAAGCAGGTACCAGTGATGTTGAACTGCAGGAGGAGGAGGCTCAGTTGTCACCTGCCTGGGACTCCCATGTGAATCAGGATGGCCAATTCCCTCTGGTTTCACTGGTTGAGTTCACTGTCAAAACCACCTGAACCAAGGCCTTCTGCCATACTGCCCCCCCACCCCACTCACAGAAGCAGGAAGTTGAGAATGTGTGGCGGGCTCAGGGGAAACCTATCAATCTTGTGAAACATAGTCCCTTAAAAGGGGGGGGACATCTTCAGATGCCCATGGAGGGCACCACAATCTTGAGGTAAGGTAGAGCCCTGGGGGAGGGCTTTTCTCAAGGACCTATTCAAGACTCCAACCTGACACTCATACACAATGTTCTCAAATCTCATTCCCATCCCAGCATTTCAAACTTCAGCTCAAGTGTCATGTTTTCTGAAAAGAGCTCCTAACCATCTTCCCTACCCAGATAGAATCAACCCTCCACTGTGTCTCAAGGTCCCACACACACCCTCGATTGTGGCATCCATAATACCTCATTGCACTCATTTGTTTTTATGTCTGTCTTTCTTACTAGCCTGTCAGCCTCTTGAGAGTTATATCCACAGCACCTATCACAGTGCCCAGCATAGAAAAGGTCTCAATAAATGCCTGTTAAATGAGTGGGACTGGTAGCCAAACACCAGGGGCCCTAAGGGAGGTGGCAGCAGGACAGGATAGCCTGTCCTTTTGAAACCCTGCTCTTCCAAGGGACACCCAAAAGGGTTGGGCTGAACCCATGGGCCAGCACCCACCTTTGCTTTCTGGGAAGAGCCTGTCTTCAGTGCCTGATGATTGTATGTGTCCATGAGATTATAGCTCAATTGGCCAGCAGGCCCCAAGGCTGAACTTTCCTTGCCCTTTCGCTCTGCCTTCTTGAAGAATTCCTTGGGCTTCAGGCCTTTCTTCTTTGAACCACTTTTGGAGGGCAGTGACAGCCTGGACATAGACACTGAAGTGGAATGGGCTGGCCTGGTTAAGGGAATGGAGCCGGCTGGGAAGATCCTCTGCAGCCCAAAGATATTGCTCGTCTTCCCAACGTTCTGTTGGAAGATGTCCTACAAGAGTGTCAGTACACGAGGGGGTTAGAGCTTACTCAAGGGTTCTCTCAACACTAAGAGCAGAGGTCTGTTCCTGGCACTGGTGGTACTGCCATGGAAATGGCTTACAGATGCTCCACATATGCACACCCTAGATTTTGCACAATGAGTCATCAAGAATTTATTGGGTGGCATTTCTTTACCCAGCCATTGATGAGTAAGGAGAAGACGAGCAAAGGAAAAGCCCAGCACTACTGTCAAAATTGGAGAGAAAAGACTCCAAGAGGAACTGACATGAGACAGAAAATAATCAAGTACTAATCTGTGTGGTTCAAACTCTAAGGACTACAGGATTTGACAGAAGGAGAGGGGTTCTAGTCTTAATTCTGCTACTAGCTAGATCTTTAACCTCAGGAAAGTTATCTGACCACTCTGAGGCTGTTTGCTCAGCTGTAAAATTAAAGGGCTAGACTGGAAAGGTGGTTTTTGAAGATGTTTTGTGGCTCCTTTGAGCTTCTTGGGAGGAGCCCTGGGGACTTGAGGTAAGTGGAAGGCAGATGAGAGGAACAAGTAGAGCCCTACATCTCCCACCTTCATCCTATTCAAAGCATCTACGCTTTGATTTGTTGTATATATTGGGCTTCCACATAAGATCTCATTTTTTAAAAAAGGATTCCACTGCCTTAAAACATTTGAAAGCCAGTGGACCCAATATGATCTATCTCTAAGTCTTCTTCCAACCAGCCCAAAGTTCTGTGTGTACAAAATTGGTTTAAATGGGAAGAGCTGGAGAAAAGGTGGGCCTTTAACTAAATCCTGAAGGATTTTGACAGATGGGAGTAGAGGAAAATGAGGTAGGAGGTGGACACTGTAAGCTATAGTGTAGGCAGTGAAACATGCTGCAAGCAGTGAGGCTGGATGCCCAACTTCCCAGTAGCTCACTCTGACCACCCTTCAGCATGGATGTATATCCTGGGCACTAAATGGTACTTTACAGCTTCTGAGACAAAGGAAAGTTTAAACATCCCCAAGTCTAATTCTCCTCTGGTGCCTCTGCTACTTCACCATCCCACACCGAGTTCTCTCTTTGCTATAAAGTCTATTAATAACAATGGCTCACATTTATTGAGTACTTACTCTGCCAGGCACTGTGCGAGAGGCTCTACATACATTAGCTATTAATCCTAACAAAACTCTAAAAGGTTGGTATTATCCCCACTTTACAGATGAGGAAACTGAGGCTCTGAAAGGCTTGCAAGTGACAGAGCAGGAACCAGAACCCAGGTTTCTCTGAGTCTCTTACCACTATACCTTACTGCCTCGTGGTATATGCCACCTGCTGAAACATGGCTTTGTAATCATCTTCAACCTGAGAGAACTGTCATTTTGCAGAATGCAGAGACTGAGTCAAAATATTAATAATAACAACAACTACAACCACCACCACCCACCCACCACCATGACCCAGCATCAGAATTTATTGGGCACCTACTGTGTGCCAAGCATTATCCTTAGTGCTCAACCCACATTATCTTATTGAATCCTTTTCGCAATCCTTGAGTAGGTACAATTATCCCCATTTTAGAGATAAGGAAACTGAGACTTAGAGAGGTTAACTTTGCTCACGGTCATCTACTAGACTGTGAGTTCTTTGTGGGCAAGCACTATATTGTTTATATATTTTAAGACACTAGCCCAGTGTGTGGCACACTCAAAGCACATAATAATTATGTGAATGAATGACTGAATGAATAGGATCCTTGGTGGGGTGTTCCCAACCCTTCCTCTGGGCTCTCATGCCAAGTGCAGAGGCCTAACCTGCCATTTGAGCCTCAAGCCCTTCCCAAACACCTTCTCTCCCCTCCTATGCATCTTACTTCCACCAGGCGGATCTCCCTGGCCAAATCTTTAATGAGCTGTACAGTCCGCACTGTCTCCGGGATCTCATCCTCATGGTCTGGGAGAGCCTGTCAAACAAGAGGCATGAGGAATAAGCCCACACATCAACGGACAACTGATGTCTGACAAATGTGCCAAGGCGATTCAGTGGAGAAAGGGTAGTCTTTCCAACAAATGGTCCTGGACCAATTGGATATAAATATGAAAAAAACCAGACAGAACCTCAATCCATATCTCGTACCATACACACCCCCCCCCCACAAAATAGATCACAGACTTAAATGTAAAACCTAAAACTATAAACCCTTTAGACAGAAGAGAAAATCTGTGGCCTTCAGTTAGGCAAAGACTTCTTAGATAGGACATAAAAAGCATGACCCAGAAAAGAAAAAACAGGTAAATTGGACTTAACCGAAAATAAAAACTCTTTGAATAACCTCTGCTACTTCACCACAGCTGCTCCTTTAAGACAAGCCACAGACTGAGAGAATATTTGCAAAACATACACCTGATAAATGACAGTATCAAGAGGTGTGAGGAACTCGGTTGTGGGCTTAGGCCACACCCCTCAAAAAGTCAAGGACCTCAGAGACATCAATGGGAACAAATTGGCCTCCCCACTTGTGAGGACAGAATTCAGTGCTGAGCAGCTACAGGCCCATAGCTAACTCAACAGCAACCTTTTAGTTGTCTCTCTTTTAATTTATCTGCCATCTTTTTGAGTACTGAGATTTACATTTTTATGTATATCTCAAGCTTTTCCATTGCGATTTTTCCCCACCCATTTTCTCTTCATTTCTGTATCCAGAAGACTGATAAAAATTCCTCAGCATTTCCTTCTTGTTTCTCATGGTTTAATTCTTCTTTCCTTTAACTCTTTTAATCTATGTGGAATTTATTTTGGTGGCTGGGTGGGGAACCGAGAACCAATATGACCCTGCTGGATAACCTTAATGGCTCCCTCCCTCCCAGACCAGGGTCTCTGGAAAGGTGAGGGAGCAAGTGCCTCCCACGCAAGTTGTCTGCACTTGACAAAAGATGTCTTCCATGAGCATGGGCTCCTCAGAACTGTGTTCTCCTCCAGCTCCCTTTGGCCATGCTGTTTGGGGCTATCCCTTGGTCCTTGGGTCCATCCTGACTCAGGGCATGAGTACTTAGGCCCCACCCACCTCCCTTTTGGTGTTCCTGGGACACAGTCTCTCTGAAGTTCACTTCACGGGAGGTATCAGAGATGAAACTTAAGGTAGCCACACTTAGGAGGTATAGAGAAAACAGAATTGCAGGATAAGGTCCAGGTGTAGATGAGCCCAGGGAACAAGGGAAGACCCAAAACATGAAGTCCAAGAATATCTATGGGGAAGTCTGGCAACAGGAAATGGGGAGATTGTGCAAGTTAAGTCTGCATGGCTGAAAGGTCTCCTTTGGTCACTGTATGCAGGGAAAGGAGTATCTGAAACATAAGAGTATATATTGATATTTCTTCTATTTTTTTTTGCATTTTGTGGTTGTTTCTAAACAACTCAATATTTTGAAAAGATACAATCCATTTACATGGGTCAAAATCAAACAACATAAAAAGATATATCCTGAAAAGCCTCACTCCTACCCTGTCCCTGCCATCAACCCCACCATCCCATCCCCAGAGGCAACCACTTTCATTAGTTTCTGTATCCCTCCAGATTGTATCTTCAGGCAAATACAAGCATATACAAATAAAATTATATCCCCCCTTTTCACATATATAAGATAGCATACACACGATTCTGCACCTTTACTTGACAAATTCTGGAGATCTTTCCAAATCAGTACATAGAGAGCTTTCTTATTCTCTTTTATAGCTGTTTAGTATTCAGTTGGATAGATGGATATTGGTACATTTCTAAAAAGCTATTTTGGCAGTGTGCATCAAGAGCCTTACATTTTTTTCATATACTTTGATCCAGTAATTGCTCTTCCAGGAATCTATCCTGAAGAAACAATCAAGAGATGAGGGACAAAGACTGATGCACACAGATATTTACTGTATGATTCTCTATAATTACCCCCCAAAAATTAATTAATTAATTAAAAGGAAACAACAATAAGCAAGTGGGTTGGGCAAGGATAGTACATCCCTGAAAAAGAATATCAAGTAACTATTAAATGTTTGTGGAGAAATTTGGTGACATAGGAAAATTAAGATAAGCCAATAGATTCAGATACAAAATTGGATATACAGTTGACCCTTGAACAACACGGGTTCGAACTGCACAGGTCCACTTACACAGATTTTCTTCTACCTCTGCCACCCCTGAGACAGCAAGACCAACCCCTCCTTTTCCTCCTCCTCTTCAGCCTACTAAATGTGAAGACAAGGATGAAAACCTTTATGATGATCCACTTCCACTTAATGAATAGTAAACATATTTTCTCTTCCCTTTATGACTTTCTTAATAACATTTTCTCTTCTCTAGGTTACTTTATTGTAAGAATACAGTATATAACACATAACATACAAACTATGTGTTAATCGACGGTTCATGTTATTGGTAAGGCTTCTGATCAACAGTAGGCTATTTGTAGTTAAGTTTTTGGGGAGTCAAAAGTTATATGCAGATTTTCGACTGCATGGGGAGGGGTTTGTACCTGTAACCCCTGCATTATTTAAGGGTCAACTATACAGTGTGATAGCAATTATGTTTTAAAATGCATATTTTAAAAGATCAGAAGGAAACATACTCAAATGTTAGTAGTTCCCTTTGTTAAAATTACAGGTGAGTTTTTCCTTCTTTATAGTCTTATGTATTTTTTTTTTAAGAGCCAGGGTCTTGCTCTGTCACCCAGGCTGGAGTGCAGTGGCACAATCATAGCTCACCATAACCTCAAACTCCTGGGCTCAAGCGATCCTCCTGCCTCGGCCTCCCAATGTGCTGGGATTACAGGCATGAGTCACCGCGCCTGGCCTCTTCTGTATTTTTCTAATTCTTAGTGTAAATACATATTACTTTTTATAATTAGAAAGAAAGGTTAAATTGCTATCCAAGGAATGCTAGCCCAGTCCTCCACTCTATACCCAGGAGCCCACAAGCTTCTCTGGGGTCTGTCTCTCCAACGTATGTACCCAAAGCCAGTCCCTATGGAGGGCAGAACTCTAAAAGAGATAGAGAAATAGGCATATTTACTTCTTTCCTTGTCCAGGCTCTAAAAGCCAAGTTCAGGGCTTTGCCACCATGGACCAGATAGGAGGCAGGGTGTCTCCTGTTCTCTCGCAAACCTAAAGGGGGAAAGAGCAAGCAGAGTGTCAAAGAAGCCATGCAGGGAAGTAAAGGACTTGTTACCTTTGTTAGGAAACCAGAGAAAACACTCAAGGTTCTGAGTACAACCCTAAATCTCAGTTCTTGTAATAGTGTTCATTTACTGAGTACCTACTAAGTGGTAGGCATTTGACATCTATTATCTTATTTAATCCTAATACCCATCCTATAAGCCAGACATTATTATCTTCATTTTACAGTCCAGGAAACTGAGGCTCAGACAGGCAAAGGGACTTGACCAAGGGCACACACCAAGTAAGTGCCAGAGCCAAGACTGAAACCACGTCTTCCTGAATTTGAGGCCTGTGCTTCTTCCATTACACTACTCTACCTCTTGGGTTTCAAAATGAGAACACTCAAGAGAACCATGATTGCTACCTACTCAGATTTGAAGGGCCATTAATGTAGAAGATTGATTAGCTATGTTCTGCCTTACTTCAGGGGGAAGCTATTACAAACAGGCAGATTTAGGCTCTATAAAGACTTTTCTACTGAACTGAGATGTTTGGAACAGGTAATGAACAGTTAGTTATCCGGCATCTGACTGAACACACAAGCGACAGTCTGTCTAGGTGGCAGAATAAGGGCATGAGGTATCAGATAGGAGACTGTACTTATTGGTCTCTGAGGTTCTTTGTAACTCTGAGATACTGATTCCTCCTGGCCAAGTCACCTTGAAGAATCTCAGGCCTGAGCAACGGACCTGCTGTATTTCAGAGCAGACCAGGAAAGAGGAAACCCAGCAAGCAAGTAGGCTTCCTTCTGGGCTGATATCCAGGATTCAACATGATGATGCCGGAATGGTCAGAACTAGGCCTTATCCCCATGGGAAGCACATCCAGGAAATTCTTAGGCTATTCAGATTGAGCTTCTTACCTCAACTGGCAGGAAATAGGGATAATTTCACTGTGATCCAATTTTCTCAGCCACCCGTGCTAAATAAAAAGGTTAAAATCCATGCCCTGCCATGCGTTACGCTGAGTAAAAAAGTGAATCTGAAAAGGTCACATATTATACAATTCCATTTATGTAATAGCCTTGAAATGACAAAATTATAGAGACGGAAAACAGATTAGTGGTTTCCAGAACTTATGGATGGTGCAGGAGAAGAGAGTGGGTGAAACTACAAAGGGGTAGCACTAAGGAGATTTTCTTAAAGCAGTAATTATCACTTTTTATTGTATGTATTTAAAGTGTACAACATGTTTTGATCTACTTAGTGAGGAGATCTTTGTGGTGATAGAAGGCACACACTCAGGGGTGCACGGCAAAAGGGACAGTTGGCAAAGGGCTTCGTACCTCGGAAGATGTCCAGGATGTGCTTTCCCACATACCAACAAATGGTCTCAAAGTTGGGGAACTTGAAGAGGTCTGCTGTGCTCAGCCGCTTCTCAATCTCATAGGCTCTGGAAGGAGGAAGCATAACAACAAAAACAAGGATCCATTTACTGAGCACCTACTATGTATCAGGTATTATTCTGGATGCTTTGTATCTCTAATCTTCACAATGACCCTGGTAAGACCCTACTTTATTACATTAGAAAACTTTGGGCTTGAAGGTTATGTAACTTGCCCAAAGTCACATAACCACTAAGTGAGGGAAAAGGTATTAATCCTCAAACTGAACATCATCAGAAACCAGGATCCATTCTTTTCTGATTGTCTCCCCTCCTTCTACATTGCATTCCTCACTCCAGGGGAGAGCCCGAGGACTCTAACAGACAGGAATGGCCAACTTGGAATCACCACAGCTTCAGGACTCACTTGAGCTGCATTTCGATGTTGAGGCTGTGTAAGAAGTTCCCTCCAAAGGCAAGGCAGTCCACAGGAGTCAGCACAGCATGGATCCATCCTGCAGTGTAACAAAGCAAAAATCAAAGCTGGCAGAGGGCCTTTCTTCCTCCGGACATCTTGACAGTCTGCTCAGCTCAACCCCAACTCCTTAAGAGCAGTTAGCCTGGCAGTGACTCAGAACATTCTGAGTTCTTCCACTATCCCAAAACCCAAACTGGCCTTGTAGTCTGCCATCATTACAACCCTGAACTGGACCAACCTATGGAGTTAATAAACTTCTTCTACTTCTCTCCTCTCTACTTCAAAATCTTTCTGTTGCCTTACTCATCCTCTCTCCTATCTCTAAGAAGGGCTTCACCTCCTTGCCATAACTACTCCTTCTAACTATACCCTGGGTAAAACAAAAAGAGCTTCTGTGTTGGATGGGCCTGGGTTCAAATGCTGCCATTTCCTAGCTAAATATCTGCTTCACAGGTTGCCTGTGAAGCACGCACCCAGCTGCAACTCAGTTATCACCCTTGCCCTGGACCCTGTATCTCCTTCTGGGACATTCTGGTTTTTCTTCTTAAATTTCTCTCATATTCATCTCCCTTTCTCCATCCATCCACCCATCCTACCAATGCTTTATTTCTCATCTAGCCTACTACAACAGCCTCCAAACTGGCTCCTCTATACCAGCTGTTCTCAAGGTGTCATCCAGGGAACCTTCAGGCTCCCTGAGGCTTTTTCAGAGAACGTTAGAGGCCAAAACTATGTTCATGATCATATTAAGATGTTCTTTGCCTTTTCCGCCCTTATTCTCTCATGGGTATACAGTGGAGTTTTCCAGGGGGTACATGACATGATATCAAACAGACTGAAAGCAAAAGCAGATTTGAGAATCTAGCTATTTCCTATTAACCCAGACATTAAAGAGATTTGTAAAAATGTAAAACAACGTCACTCTTCTCACTAAATGTTTTTGGTTTGAAAATAATTTTCATAAAAATTATTTATGCTAACATGTAATGGGCTTATTATTTTCAATTAATAAATATTTAAAATTTTTCTGTTTTAATTTATATGGTAAATATTGATAAATATAAACCACATAAATAAAAGCTCTTTTGGGTCCTTAATAACTTTTAAGAGTATAAAGAAGTACAAAGTGTTTGCAAATCGCTGCTCTACAGCAATCTCAAATCTATCTTCCACATCCAATCACAAGTGATATATCTAAAATAAAAATCTGCCCATGTCATCCTTTACTCGAAGCTCTTTGATGAAATGCCTATCCACAGGAAAACGGATAAATTGTCATATACTCATACAATGGAATACCTGAAAGTAAGTAAAATGCACTAACTACAGCTACATGTATCAACATGGATCTCATAATCATAATGTTCAGAGAAAAAAAGCAAGTTAAGAATACATCCAATATGCTTCCATTTGTATAACATTCAAAAACATGTAAAACAATAACATATATTGTTTAGTGAGGCATAGCTATGTAACAGAAGGATAAAATGCATGAGAATGATAAATACCAACTTCAAGACAATGGTTAGCTCTGAGAGGGAAGAATGGGCATGTAAATGAGGAAAGGTACTACTGGAGGCTTCAAATATATCTGTAATATTTTATATCTTTTTAGTTGAGTTGTGAACACATATTCATTCTGTTATTCTTTATTATCTTTTGCTACACCTGAAATGAAATATTTCTTTAGAAACTAAATAAATAGGCTGAGCGCAGTGGCTCATGCCTGTAATCCCAGCACTTTGGGAGGCCGAGGCAGGAGGATCACTTCAGGCCAGGAGTTCAAGACCAGCCTGGGCAACACAGTGAGATCCCGTCTCCACAAAAAAAAAATTTTAATTAGCTGGGTGTGATGGTGTGTGCCTGTAGTCCCAGCTACTCGGGAGGTTGAGGTGGGAGGATCGCTTGAGCCCAGGAGTTTGAGATTGCAGTGAACTATAATGATGCCACTACACTCTAATCCAGGCAACAGAGAGAGACCCTGTCACCAAAAAAAAAAAAAAAAAAAAAAAAAAAAAAAGGAAAGAAACTAAATAAACCAGCAAATAAACCTTCAATGGCCTATTTTTCAGCTTTATCCATCCCCCACCCCCAGCCCTTGTTCTTTAGACTCTACTATCCATAAACTACTTCTCACAGCCCTGCTTTGCTTATGCCTTTCTCTACGTCTGAAATGTCTTCCCTGCCTTTCTTTCATTGGTCAATTCCTACTCACCCGGCAAGTGTTACTCTTCTGAGAAGATTTTCACAAACCTCTGGCTAGACTAAGTGCTCTTCTCTATGCTTCCAAAACTTTTGGTGAATACCTCTATCGGTGCTATTGTGGCTATTAAAACGTTATATGCTGAAAAGGCTTATCGATCTTTTGTCCTTAGCACCTAGCCCAATACTGGGGCACACAGTAGTCACTCAATGCTTATGGAGGAACTAAGTAGATATACCCAATGTGTGGGCATTTCTATCAAGATGTAAATTAATCTAACTCAAACCTCTAGTAGGCAAATTCAGTTCACCAGTTATTAATTGCCCAGGATAGAAAGGCATTATGTTAGACCTGGCATAGGATTCAAAGGTGGGTGAACTAACGCCTGGGAATAGAAAACTATAAAAGAGAAAAGCAGATGGGGGTAGGGGTTGAGGTGGGAGTGGATAACTTGTCTCAAAATAAATCAAACATTCTAGAAAACTAATGTAATCAAATCGATGATATTGATACATGAATAGACAGACGTGTGAAACAGAGTAGAAAATCTAAAATTACACAATATGATGTTAAACAGAGATGTTAGGATTATATAACAAGAATTTTAAAGGAACCATCATAAAAATGCTTTAATGAGCAATTAGAAACATACCTGAAACAAAAAAATGGCTAAAAACTTCACAAATACGGCAAAAGACAAACCTACATATTCAAGAAGCTCAGTAAACACATTCAGTGTTATAAACCCAAAGAAATCCATGCCAAAACACAACATAGCCAAACTATAGAAAACTAAAGAAAAGGAATAAGTATTGAAAGCAGCAAGAAATGAAAAATTATCTATAGGGGAAAAAATCCAAATGACAGCCAAAATCTCATCAGAAACCACGGAGGCCACAAAGAAACAGCACAATACTCTTCAAGTGTTGAAAAAAGAAATATCAACCCAGAATTCTATATCCAGCAAAATATCCTTCAGGAATGAAAGGGAAAATTAAGACATTTACAGATGAAGGACAACTAAGAGAATTTGTTGCCAGGAGACCTACCCTGAAACTCTAAACAGAAAAAAGTGATAAAAGGAGAAATCTTGGAACACCAGAGGGAAAAGAAGAACAACAGATGAGTAAAAATATGGGTAAATACAATAGAATTTCCTTCTCTTGAGTTTTCTAAATTATGTTTAACAGGTGAAGCAAAAAGTCTAACACTGTGTGATGTGGTTCTCAATGTATGCAGAGGAAATATTTAAGACAAATACATGTGAAATGTCAGAAAATTTAAGAAAATGGGAAGGGTAGAAGGACATAAAAAGAGGTATGGTTTCAACCCTTTCTTCAAACTGGTAAAACATAAATACAAGTAGACTGTGATATGCATAATGTAACAACTACAGCAACCACTAAAAAATCTATATAAAAGCTGAACCAAAAAATTCATATGAAAATTCGAGGGGCCCAGAATAGCCAAAATAATCTTGAAAAAGTTGGAGGGCTGACACTTCCCAATTTCAAAACTTACTATAAATGTAGAATAATTGAGACAGTGTGATACTGCAACAAAGACAGACATATAGATCAACGGAATAGAATTCAAAGTCCAAAACGAAACCCACACATCTTTGTTCAGTTGATTTTTGACAAAGGTGTCAAGACAATTCAATGGGGAAAGAATAGTCTTTTCAAAGGGTGCTGGGACAACTGGATAATTACATGCAAAAGAATGAAATTAGACCCTTACCTCACAGCACATACAAAAATTAACTCAAAATGGATGAAAGGTTGAAATGTAAGAACTAAAACTATAAAATGCTTAGATGAAAACATAGGCATAAGTCTTCATGACCTTGAATTAGGCAAGTCTCTTAGACACCAAAAGCATAAGCAAACAAAGAAAAAAAACCAGATAAATTGGACATCAAAATTCATAACTTTTGTGCTTCATAGGATACTGTCAAGAAAGTGAAAAGACAACCCCAAGAAAGACAGAAAACATCTGCAAATCATATATCTGACAAAAGTCTAGTACCCAAAATATACAAAGAATCCTTACACCTCAACAATAAAAAGGCAACCTAATTAAAGAATGGGCAAAAGATCTGAATAGACATTTCTCAACAAAAAAAGATATACAAATGTCCAGTAAGTATGGGGAAAGATGCTCAACTTCAATGGTCACTAGGGAAACGTAAATCAAAACCTCAATGAGATACCACTTTATGTCCACTAGATGGCCATAATCATAAAGAGAGACAATAACAAGTGTTGGGAAGGATGTGAAGAAATTGGAACCCTCAACACACTGCTGTTGGGAATGTAAAATGGTGCACGTAGCTACTATGAAAACAATTTGTCAGTTCCTCAAAAAGTTAAACACAGAGTTACCATATGACCCAGCAATTCCCCTCCTAGGTATATACACAGGAAAACTAAAAATATATATTCACACAATAACTTGTACATGAATGTTTATAGCAGCATTATTCATAATAGTAAAAAAGTAGAAACAACTCAAATGTCTATCAACTAATGAATGGATAAACAAAATGTGGTACACCCATATGACGGAATATTATTCAGCCATTAAAAAGAATGAAGTACTGATAAATGTTGTAACATGGACAAACCTTGAAAACACTATGTTCAGTGAAAGAAACCAGACACAGAAGACAACATATTACATGATTCCATCTGTTATATGTAATATCCTCTTCAGAAGAGGCAAATCCATATACAAAGGATTACAAAGGATACAAAAGTGGTTATCAGGGGTTGGAGGAGGGAGGAATGAGGAGTGACTGCTAATGAGTACAGGGTTTCTTTTTGAGGTGATGAACATTTTCTGGTATTAGATAGCAGTGATGGTTGCACAACCCTGTAAATATACTAAAAACTGAATTGTACCCTTTAAAGTGGTAAATTTTATGGTATGTAAGTGTATCTCAATTTTTCAAAATCACATTTTAACTAAATGAAAATGAAAATACATAAAAATGTCTACGGCACAGCTAAATCAGTGCAGAGAGGGAAATTTATAGCATTAAATGCTTACATTAGGAAAGAGGGAAAGTCTGAAATCAGTAAACTAAGCTCCCATCTCAAAACTAGAAAAAGGAGAGCAAAATAAACCCAAAGCAAGCAGAAGGAAGGAAAAATAAAGATAAAAGCAACAACCAATAAAATTGAAAATAAAAAGACAACAGAGAAAAATCAATGAAACAAAATGTGGTTCTTTGAAAAGATCAATAAAATTAACCAAACTATAGCAAGGTTGACATGAAAGAGAAGGCACAAATAACTAATATCAGGAATGATACAGAGGATAGCACTAGAGACTTGGAAGACATCAAAAGGATAATAAGGAAATACTACGGACTCTACACACATAAATTTGACAATTTAGATAAAATAGACCAATTCCTTGAAAAGCACAGACTACCACAACTCATCTAATATGAAACAGATAATTTGAATAGCCTTGTGAAGATTAAGACATTGAATGTTAATTAAAAACTTCCCATAAACAAATCTCCAGGTCCATGTGATTTCACTAGAGAGTTCTACCAAACATTTTAAGAAAATTTAACATGAATTCTGATTAAAGAAATCAAAGAAAATCTAAATAAATAGAGACATACTGTGTTCATGGAAAACCCAATCAAGTAAAGATGTCAACTCTCCCCAAATTGAGACAAGTGGACTTTTCCAAAATACACAAACTGAGACCCCACCCCAGACCTAAGAATTCATAATTCTAGGGGTAAAACTCAGGCACGTATTGTTTAGGAAAAAAAGCCCATCCTCACCCCAAATCATTCTGATTTATATCCTAGAATGCCAGCCTCCCAGTCAGTATCCTAGAGTCTTGGGGCTGAGAGTCCTGTTCTCTAACTATCCACCAAGTTGACATCAATCCAGCACAAAAAAGTCCATCAGCCTCCTCCTGGACCCCTCCACCTGCAGCCTCCCCAAGTGGCCATGCTGCCTACTGGCCACCACATGCATTTTATTGAGGCCAGTTCTGAGCCTTCAGCTGGTAAGAGAGAGGTATCTCACATAATCAAATTAATATATTATGAGAAGGGGTTGGCTGTGGTGCCACAAGCTTCCTTCTTCTTTCCACCCTCCCTGAACCCTCCCAGAGGGGCCCAGGGAAGACCTGTAGGAATGAAAAGTGTCTGTCCTTGCTTCACAGAACACTTGTAGCACTTGTCCACCTGGTCCCCAAAGAACATCTCATTCTGATTAGAAGAACTGCTCCAGCACTCAAAGAGAGTCAAATTGGCATTTGTTGGGCGGATCAGGTAGAAGATCTTCTCACCCTGAAACAAAAAGAGGTTGAAGTGCCAAAAATACCAAGGGTTTCCAGAAAAGTCCTTCAGTGGTACTCCAAAGGGCTATTCTCTCTTCCATGCTCCAAAACCTTGGCAGTATGCCAGAGTTCTTTCCCAAACGCATACAAGAATCATTTTTATATGGATTTAGAAAATTTCAAAAGGTCTTTTTGCTTTCTGTACTTTTAAGTTTCTATAAACTTGACAAAAACAATTTGGAAAGGACATTTCAAACAAAATCATTCAAGTTAGGACAAATGTACACCAAGTGTTCCTATTTTAGATGCAATGCCAAATGAAAAATGGCCTCTATGGATGAGTAGATCAATACTACTAGCCTTAGGAGAATTTAAGGCCTCATTACTTATAAGAAGAAAATAGAATTTGCCTTTAAATGCCATGTACAGAGTGTTCCTTCTCATACCTACAATCAAAGCTAATAAAAGTTTAAAAGTTCAGTAATCGCCCAAGGACTTCTGAAAGATTATACGTTAGGTGATTATCTGTTGGAAGAACATTTTATTTCCTAATTGTATTTTGCCTGGATAATCACCAGACAGATAATTTGGCAAAAAAGAAACAAAACCCCACTAACACAAAGATATTCTCAAAGCTTAATTGGTTTAACCAATATTTCACAACAATAAATTTTCAGTGTAGAAAAGCAATAACACAAGAAATATCTATTGTACAACTGGAGAAATCTGAACCAAATCTGTAAATCAGTTTATAGTATATCAATGTTAATTTCCTGATTTTGATAAATATACTGGTTATATAAGAAAATGCCTTTGTTTTTAAGAACTACACACTGAATTATTAAGATAAAGGAACACTATGTCTGTAACTACCCTCAAATGTCTCAGGAAAAAAATATATATGTAGCCATTTTATTATGTTTGCTTTAGAGAAAGAGAATATAATAAAATGGTAATATGTGAGGAATCTGGGTGAAGGGCATACAGGGATTCTTCCCATTATTTCTGCACCTTTTCCATAAAAATGAAATTATTTGAAAATAAAAAAGTAAAATCTAACATTCGCATAATAGCACTTTCATTTACATGCAGGATAAACCAATGAAACAACCAGTTAAGGATTTGAGATCATTTGGACAAAAGCCATAATCCAAGTTTTCTGTTCTTCCCTTGGCATTTCTGATAAGAAAACTAAATAGTATAAACAATGTTGAAAATCAAAACTATTGAAGAAATTTGTTTTCCAGACCTCAAAAATCCTTTACAGTCACCGACAATGAATACACTAAATACAAAATTGTAACAACCACTAAAATGGAAACTATCTAAAGGAATCCTGACTTTAAAAAGACTTCTCATATATGTTCTATCTTGACTGTGGTAGCAGTTAAATGACTATATACAATGGTCAAAACTCATCAAACTGTACAATTAAAATGGATGAATTTTATGGTATACAAATTATACCTCAATAAAGTTGGGGGTAACTTTCTCATGCTGTCAGGAATTTCTGAAGTAAATATGAACATTTTAATACATGTTGGTAGGAGTATAAATTGGTTCAATTAAGAAGGTAACACCATTTTAAAGGGGTTGTTAAAAAAAAAAAGAAAGAAGGTAACAGCTAGAAAAGGGATCTGTTATTCAAAAAACTTTTTGATTAAGCATCAAAAATGTAAAGTAGAGACAGACCATCATTACTATATATGGCATATCTACCAAGTACTCAACCTGATAGAGTAGTTACGTGGAAATGTCACCCAGCTAGAATCCAGGAGGCAGGCAAGCCTCAGCAGCCTGTTTTATGCTGCCACCTGACACACAAAGGGAGGCCCAAGGCCTGGCTGCCTCCAGAAGCCATATGCATTCCTACCTTGAGTACATGGTACCAGACTGAGGTGCCACCAAAGTCAATGTGAAAGTCTGTATAGCTGTCCCGCACACTCATGAGGCAATACTTCTGCACGTTAGGTCTCTCAAAGACACACTCCTCTGGCCACAAGTTCTCAACCCATGACAGCTTTCGAACAATCTTGGGTGTTTCCACAAGGTTAGAAAGCCTAGCAAGGAAGGAGTAGAGAGCAGATGTCAGCTGATTGGGAATTGAGGGCTAAAGCCTGAATAAAATACCCTACATTTCAGTGACAGTCAGATAAGACAGAGAACAAGTTCCCTCCACAGAATCCCCAAAGGAACATAGGGCACTTATTTCTGTAAGTCTGGTCAATACCCTCATTCTACGCAGCTGCAAAAGTCCCAAGTCCCAGCTTCACAGCCTTCCCCAGTTGAAGGTGCTTATTTCCTCCACTAAATGCTCAAACTCTCCCATCCTATCCCAGTCTACTCACTTGGCACTTGGTTTATAAAAGTTATTGTACTGTCCCCATCTCAGTGTCTTCTTGAGGAGAAACCACTAGAGAAACCTCTCAGGGCTCAAATCCATGTAAAGCAGTGTTTCTCTGAAACATCTGGTTGTTTTTATCCTATGTAAAGCCACAAATCTTATAACATTGTACTTCCCTCTTTGCTCTGACCTTCAGGAAATTCAGTGAAAAGTCTATAGTCCATCTCCACCAACTGTCCAGACATTCATACGTTCATTTTATATGGAGAGTACCCACCAAACGCATCCTACTTTGCCACTTTTATTCTCCTTTTGTTACAATTTTCTTTTTTTTCCCTCTCTGCATCTCTGCAAGCTACCTTAAATAGTCTTTCAGGATGAAGTGAGGTATAAATAAATATAGCTTTTTTTTTTACTTGCCCATACTGTATTTGGATAACAAATACAGTTTTTTAAACACCCCCAGGTTGTTTAACCTTGTATCTTAAAAACAACAGCAAGGGTCTTAATATTGTACTATAATTATGTAAAATGTTACCATTGGGGGAAAATGGCTGAAGAGTACACAGGACCTCCCTGTACACTTTTTTGCAACTTCCTGTGAATCTATAAATTAAAAGTTAAAAATGTAAATAATCAGACAGTAAGCTTCCTAAGGGTAAAAAGATATGATTTCTTGGTATTTCCCACAGTTATGAACACAGAGAAGACTATGTATGTATCTATTGAGTGTATGAGTCCAGATAGAATCATTTAAAGGTTATAATATAGCTCTTTCTTTTTCAATCTAAGAAACCTTATCCTTAGAGAAACTTCTTGGGGGTAATTTTAGTAAATCTATGTCCAGGAACAGAGGAATTATCCTGGCAGTTAGACAGTGACCATGCCACAGTCTAAATACCAGAAAAGGGTCAAAGAATGCTATCCTACAGTCTTGAAGGAGACAAAAATTAATTAAAACTAATTAAAACAGCTTTGTGTAATCTATCCAATGCTATAAACTGTGGAGGAAAAATATGACTCAGTTGTTATATAATATGAGCAGCCACCCTAGAAAGTATAACTCAGCTCCCCATCCCAAAGGAAGAAACCACCGGGAAGAAGGGAAAGGATATACACTCAGTATATTACAAGTTCCTGGCAGTCTGTCAGGCTTTTTCGTTACCCTTGCCTCTCTTACCTGGTATCTGAGAATTCCAAACTAATGACATTGAGGACTTTCTCCCTCTTCCCACTGTAATAATATTTCACAAAATCACCGAGTTTCATCTTGCAGTCAGCCTGGCGGGTCACATCAATCACATCAATCTCTTTGTCAGAACCTGGAGCAAAGAGATGGGTTGTGCACCAAGTAGTCTCAGGGACTGGGGAAGACTCATCCCCTCACCAGTCCCTACAGTGGCCTTACACTCAAAGCTTCTCTCCTCAGACACTGTAAGTATATGGTGTGTGTTTTGGGGGGGTAGGGATGGGAACCCATCACACTCTCCTTAAACCTATGTGCTGGGTCCAGGGCTACTAGGGCTATGGAAATACCCAACACACAGCCTCACCCATAGTACAGTCTACATGCCTGGGCCCTGTTTCTCCACTCCTTCTCTTCTTCTTCCCCAAAACTCATGACCAGAAGACAAGTGGCATGTGAGTGCAAGAGTCAAAGGCTTTCTCATCTCAATAGAAGAGAGACCATGATCCCTAGAATTCCCCAGGTAAAAAAAAAATGGGGCTCAACATAGTATTATGTGGTCTATTAAAAGGAAAAGGAAGAGGAAACTAGGATTTTGGCTCTAGCTTTGCCAAAGAATGACTTTGGCAAGGCACTTAACCTGATTCACAAGATAGCTTAGAAAGGAAATACAAAAAGTAGACTACTGAAGGGGAAAGGACACAGGTCTTGAGGAGAGTGAACAATGTCACTGTTAAGAGGGTCTGTGGTGTCTTACCAACATAGTGTTCCACATCCCTCACAGTGAATGATGGTGAGGGCAGCGTCATCCCCAAACCATCCTTCTTCAAGACCAGGATGGGCACACTGAAGCTATTCTCTTCCAGAAATTCCACAGTCAGCTGACTTCCAGTGGGCTTCAGAATCACTTCATCTGAGCTGTAGGCAGCAGGAGAGAAAGCCTGAGCCTAAGGCCCTGCCCGCTAAAGGCCTTACTGGATGCTGCCACTCACTTAAGAGGTGGGGTCTTCCTGAAGGGACCTAATGTGAGCTGGCAACTAATGGCATAAACCTCACGTGCCAGAGAAGAAATGACCTGTCCAAGGCAAGAGGCCAGGTCACTGGCAGAGGTAGGAAACATCCTGTCAATAAGGTGCTCTTCTCTGGATGACAAAGGAAGAAATCAGTCAACAGCCTGCCCACGAAGAAAAGACCTATCTGATAAGTTTGGTGAATGTGTTCTAATCCAGAGCAGCATCATCCAATTTAAAACACTGGCAAAGAAAGATGGGCCAGCCACGGTGGCCGGCGCCTGTAATCCCAGCACTTTGGGAGACTGAGGCAGGAGGACTGCTTAAGGCCAGGAGTTTGAGACCAGCCTGGGCAACACAGTGAGATCCCTTCTCTACAAAAAAAATAACAAAATTAGCCAGGCACAGTGGCACACAGCTGTAGTCCTAGCTACTCAGGAGCCTGAGGTGGGAGGATCGCCTGAGCCCATGAGTTCGAGATTACAGTGAATATGATCGCACCACTGCACTCCAGCCTGGGCAACAGAGTGAGATCCTGTCTCTAAAAAAACAAACAAACAAAAAACACATTGGCAAAGGAAAAGACTGACTTAAAAACCTAAAAAAAACAATTTTTACAATCACTCTATTAACACACATACTTAGTTAACTAGAAACAGGAGTTTTTAAAAAAATCATGTCAGAGAAAAGATAGATTATTTGACAAGGTGTGTTGGGACAAACGTATTAAGCTCAATGTCTATCCCACTCTTTATGTAATTCTAGATGGTCTGAAGATTAAATTGCAAAAAATAAAGCCACAAGAGTAGTAGAAAAACATGGGACAGACAAGGCCTATGTCATTTAAATAGATAAAAATTAAAACTTTGGCCAGGCATGGTGGCTCACTCCTGTAATCCCAGCACTTTGGGAGGCCAAGGCAGGAGTGATTGCTTGAGGCCAGGAGTTCAAGACCAGCCTGGGCAACATAGTGAGACTCCAGCTCTAAAAAAATAAAAATAAAAAATTAGCCAGGCATAATGGAGTACACCTGTGGTCCCAGCTACTTGAGAGGCTGAGGCAGGAGGATCGCTTAAGCCCAGGAGTTCGAGGTTACAGTGAGCTATGATTATACCACTGCACTCCAGCCTGAATGACAGAGTGAGAGCCTGTCTGTTAAAAAAAAATTAAAATTTTCTACAAAAAAGTTATTGTAAACCAGTAAGCAATAGTAACACTGTAGAAAAACTGTCAACAAAAATAGGTGGACGTGGTGGTGCCCACCTGTAGTCCCAGCTACTTGGGAGGCTGAGGCAGGATTGCCTGAGCCCAGGAATTTGAGGTTGCAGTGAGCTACGACGATGCTACTGCACTCATGCCCAGGTAGCAGAGTGAGACTCTGTCTCCAAACAAACAAACAAACAAAAAACAAAAAAACAAAAAACAAAAAAAAAAAAAAAAAGAAAAATTGTCAACACAAGCAGAGGAAAAAAATGGTTTATAAATGTATAAAAGTCTACTTACCCCCTTCATAATTAAAGAAATGTAACTGGAAACAAGATATTTTCTGTTAAGATTATCATCTTCCTCACTCACCTGGATTAAGCCAGGATAAAAAAAAAAAAAGATTATCATCTTAACAGAAAATCAAAAAAAGTTTGATAATAAACAATGCTGGCCAGGATACAGGGAAATCAGCACCCTCATACATTGTCTGTGGGAGGGTAAAATGGTATAGCCACTTTGGAAACAATTGGCAATATTTATAAATATTTTTAAAGCACACTCTCTTTGACCTAACAATTTCACTTTTAGATAGTAAATCTACATACATACTCAACACATGTGCAAAAATTTAAACACAAAGATATTCACTATAGCATTTTTATCTAAAAATACTGAAATCAAGTTAAATGTCCATCAATAGAGGACTGGTTAAATAAATTGTATACCATGCAATGTAATACTAAACAACCATGAAAAAGAAGAATATCCATATATGCTGTTATGAATTGATCTCTAAGACATATAATTTAGGTTTTCAATAAAAGCAAGATGCAGAACAATACAGTATTTCCATTTGTGTCAAAAAAAAAAGAAAAAGAGGGATACACAAACACATACGTTTGTATATGCAAAAGCTATTTCTGAAAGAAGGCACAAGTAACGGATTGACTTTGGAGAAGGAACCTGAGGGTTCTGAGGTAGAGAAGAGACTCACTGCCTTTAAATAAACACAAAAAATATTAAGTTGAAAAAACACTCAATCCAAATAACACTTTGGTTACAGAAAATCTGAAAATGGACCAATGAATTAAAAACCAAGCAGAAGAGAGTGCTTTATTCATTAAATTTTTAACTTACTTTTTGCTTAATTCAAATAATTTATTTTTAACAAGGCCAGCTTAAAAAAAAAACCTCTTTTTGATTGTAAAACCACTCAAATTAGTTTTGTTTTAAAAAGGAGTTTCCTCTTCTCTCTGAGAGAATTAAGCTTTCTGATCTTTAAGACTCTTTCTAGTTCTAGCATTTCTTGGGTGCATGTAAGTATCTTCTCCTGACTTAGGCAAATACTGCCTCCCAACTACCAAAAGTTTCTCAGAAACTGACCAAACCAGAAGTTCCTTCCCCAGAGGGAATTTGCAGAGCCCTGAAGATACTCACAAAAATGGGGGAGGCACCTAATAGGACAGCCAGTGGGAAAGCTGGGAAGAGATGGGTCCCAGCCTCCCAGAGCCCTGGCCTTCACCATCCCTTGGGGACAGGAGTCCTCACCTGTCAAAAGTCCTACTCCGGAGCTCTCGAATGAACGTAGGGCTCCCAGTCTTCACTGGCTTCCCCTTGTGTGTATCATGCCCTTTTGAAGATCCACGGCGTTTTTTCACTAAGCCAGAGAAAGACGAGATCACGAGTCAGAATGAGCATGAGCTATGATTCCAAGAGCAAAGGCCTCAGCAAACCCCTCTTCTCACCCAATCTAACAACCCCTTGGAGCATGTGGAGTCAATGAAGCCCTCATAGACTCAAGAAAATTCCTGGTAAAGATGTGCTACCTCTAGGCAATCCCTAGGAAGGGAAGGTGGTAAAGTTATGCACTTCTGCCCTCTCAGTGGGGCAGCTTCTGGCCTGTCACGTCTGCATAGGCCTCTGCTATTTCCTGAGGAAGAAGAATCTGAAGCACTCAAGCAAAGGCAATCGCCCTCCCATGCCTCCTTTACTTTGTCTCTCCTCTAGACTGCCTTCTCTGGGAAACCCTAAGATCTACTTACTAATGGAGGGCCCGTGTAAAACCTCGCAGTTGGGGCAGTGGTAGAGGTCAATGTCAGCAGCCTTCTCCTCTTCAACACCAACACAACTGGAAAAGAGAAAAACAGCCAAGGTTTATGGCAATTTTATTTTTTCTAAAGTCTAGAACAGTACTGTCCAGTACAGTAGCTATTAAGTACATGTGGCTATTTACATTTAAATTCATTAAAATCAAGTAAAATTTAAAATGTAGTTCCTCCATCACACTAGCTACAATTCAAGTGCTCAGCAACCAAATGTGGTTAGGGGTTACCGTATTAGGCAGATTTTAAAACATTTTTATCAATGCAAAAATTCTGTGGGACTGCACTGGTCTACAACAATTATGACAGAGCTAAATGTACACACAGTAAAGTTTCATTAAGAGTGAGAATGGTCTGGAAGAGATTCTAGAGAGGCACTGTCCAATAGAAATAGAATGTGAGCCAAATATCTAATTTTAAATGTTCTAATAGCTACATTAAAAAGGTAAAAAAATAAGTGAAATTAATTTTAATACTTTTATTTAACTCAATATATCCAAAATATTATTTCAAAATATAACTCAAATTTTAAACTTTATTGAGATACTTTATTAGATGAAGAGGACTAAAAATAACATTTTATAATCAACAGCAGCTCTGAGTAAAGGATTACAGGTAATCATTTTTTCTCTTTCTTATCTGTATTTCTAATTTTCTACAGTGAACTTATATTATTTATTTCATATTTTAAAGGCTTAAAAAATTCAATTCTGAAAACTTGAGTTTGCATGTATGTGAGGTAGTAATCTCAAAAAATTAAACTCTTCCCTCACCAAGAAAGGCATCAGCAACCCTCCAAATAACTTCTGACTGAGATTAAATTCCTAAAATCTTTGGTCGGCCACACACAGCAGGGAGCATAAAAATAGGGCAGAGCTCAAATTGTTTCAACCAAGACCATGCTCATAAACTGGCTTCCTGGGATTAGGACCCCACCATCTTCCTGACTAATAATCCTATGTTTGTAAACCTGTAGCATATCAATAAACAGGGGATATCACCATCAACTTTGTAGGGCTTTTCTGTAAGGACTCAATCAAATAATGTATATAAAGTGTACAGCACAATGAACACAAGAGTCTGGCACACAGTAAGTAATCAATAAGTGATAGCTAATATTATTTTTTTACCCAATCCAGACCTCACCCTTCACCTGCCTAAACCTTCTTTAAATACATTCCCCAGACCTTGCAGCATTAACTCACTTCCCTGAGCTGAATGCTTTCTGTCCCACACCCCTGTTCCCCTTGGACACTGCTCAAGGAGGAAGCCCTTCCAGTCATCTCTCTCTCCTGAACTTTCACCCCATACGGCTATGTTCTTTCTCTACCCCAAACACCCATTGCCCATCTCCCTTCCCAACTTTTCTGTCATACCCTCAGCAATCCCATCCCTTGGTAAACTTCTGCTTTACATATGTATCCCCTTCAAACCCTCCTTCACCTTCCTGGATTAACTGAACGCAGCTGCGCCTATGAGAAAACCATTTTCTCTATACCAGTGCCACTCAAAGTGTGGTCTACAGACTAAAGCTGGCCCGTGAACTATTTACTACAGGTCTGTGATAAGTACAGAAAGTGAGAGTAAGCATCACTTTTATGTAAAAGTTTTTATGGCAATTTGGCAGAGTAATTTTATATCCACTCAATCTAATAATAAAAATTGGGGGCTTGTATTTTGTATGGCTTTTTTGTTCATACCGTTTTTCTAGTAATTCATTTTTTATTTCATAAAAAGACTGGTCCATTATAAATTGGAAATTTAAAAAAATACCCTGATCCTTCACCACAGAAAGTCTAAGCAACAGTATGCTAGAGACCTATCTAGCTGTACATTCTCCCATTCTTATAACTCAGGGCTGGGTTGTGGGTAGACATCCTCCTCTCCAGTGAGACTTCAAGATCATCTCTCCTCTACCCTTGTGTTAAGAGCTCCCACTCCTCTGAGTTTTATATGATCCAGCCATACCACTTCCTACTTCTCCTCATCACTGCCAGATACCCATCTCCCCAACATATCCCCCCTTCACTCACTGAAGAACCTGCTCACAGATTCCTCTCCACCCCAAGTCCTGCCAACATCCTACATAAGATCAGTATCAACACGGAGGTCCAACATCCCAGGTACTTAGTTCTTTCACCTTCTCATCTTCAGAGACTGTTACCTCCACTCCCATTTCAACTACCAACTCTCATGACTACCCTCAAGACCCTGTCAACACCAGCAATTGCTTCACCCTGGAACATGAAATTCACACATCACCCTCACTGACCACAAGTTTACCCATCTAGCTCTCACTCACTACACTTGTTCTTTTCCCTCAAAATCCCTTGATCCTCTTACTTTTCACCTATTCACCCATTTTTGACTTCATCTTTCCCTATCTAGCTGAGATTCCAGTATTCCTCAGTTTGAGCATTTTCTTACAGATATTCTCACTGGCCTTTCACCCCGGGGCATGCAAACCCTAACCCTGGCTCAATCCAACTACATAACACTGGATCACTGGATGTGGCTGGAGAGAAATCACCCATTGGATTGGTGCCACAATAAATTCACACTGTCCAAAGTATCTGGATCATGCTGCCTGACAATCCTCCTATAATTCCCTGCTCAACTCTCTTTCCCATTATCCACAGTGGCTATTTCATATCTCCGACCCAACTACCTCCCTCGTCTGTCTCAGCAAATGATCTTGCTTCCTACTTCTTAGAGAAAATGAAGTAATCAGATGGGAACTACCTCAACTTCCCACCACCAAATCTACCTCCTCCTGCACCCATCCTTTCTTCCTGTTACAACAAAAGTACTATCTTTCCCCTTCTTTCCAAAGCCAGCTTTTCCATGTGGGTCACATCTTTTCTCACCTTCTCAATCAATTATCCCTTCTTTCCACAGTACCTTCAACCCCTCTCTCTCTACCTTCTCCTCACAATAACATTTAAACAATCACTGATCTTTAGAAATAAAAAAGACAAGACCCACCCACCCCCGCTTCCCTCCTGTCTGCCCCTTCACAGCCAAACATCTTTGTTTAAACCTATACAGCTTCATAATGACCCTTTTTATGAATAGGTAACAGTTGTATATTGTACAAAACTGAAAGGGTACAGAAGTGTATACAGTGAAAAGTTTCCCTAGTGGCCCAGTAGTATCCAGAGGTATTCCACCAGAGGCAAACCTATAAAAAGAACTTTTTAAGGGTTGCTATGTGTACTTTCTCACCCTTTGCTACAGTCTGAATTTAGTTCCCACCTTCTTTAAAACAGATATCACTGATGCTCTGACCTCCTTGATAATACATGCAATAGGTACTTCTCTCCTTTATCTCACTTGACCTCTTAGCAGCATTTTCACACTGCTGACCTTGTGCTCTCCCCACTTGACAAGCTCTCTACCCTTGACTTCCACAACACCCCATTTGCCTGGTGTCCATTCCTTCAGCTGACATTTAATGAGCTAACATTTAATAAGCATCTGCCAAGCTGTGGTCTAGATGCTGGTGAGACAAAGACACAAAACAAAGCATACAAAAATCCCTGTTCTCATACAGCTGAAGTTCTAGTGGGGGTGGCAGACAAGAAATAAGATAAATCAATGCAATCGGTGCAATACATTGTATGTTAGATAGAAGAGTGAAGTGGAAAAAAATAAAGCAGGAAGGGGAACATACATGTGTGTGTGTATATAACACACATAACCCACCCACACACACACAAACACAAGGGGCCAGGAAGAATGGTAGTGGTGGTAAAATATTAGTAGGGAAGCCGGGGAAGGACTGACATGACTATTGAATAAAGAACTGAAGGGAGTAAGGGAGCAAGCCATATGGATATGAGGGAAGAGCACCCCAATTTGAGAGACCAGCCAAGTACAAAAGCCCTGTGGCAGGAGCATGCCTAGACTATTAAAGGAACAGAGAGGAGGGGAGTGTTCTGGAGTAGAGAGCTAGGAGGATGGTAACAGATCAGAAAGGTAACGGGCTCATATAGTAGGGTCTTGCCGGGTACTGTAAAGGACTTTGGCTTTTCCTGGGTGAAGACTCGGGAGCCATAGGAGGATTATGAGAAAGGATGTGATGTGATCTTAATTATATCTCTGGCTGCTCCTCCTATTTCCCAATTAACTCTTTCTCTCCTGCCGAGTCCTTAAATGTTGAAGTTTTTTAGGTCCCCTTGCCTGGGCATTCTTCTCTCACCTTCCCTCATTGACTTCACTCACTCCCAGGGCTCCATGCGCTCTCTATGTATTCATGACTCCAAGCTGGATCTCTCTGCTGAATTTTAGACCCTTCCCTCCAAATGCCTCCTGGGGAAGACATTTCTACTGGATAGCCCACTTACATACTTCAAATTCAACATGTCCAAACTCAATTTCCCCTCCGCAACCTCTCTCAGGTTCCCCACTTAAGCAAATGGCTCCATAACCTCACCAGGCATTCAAGCCAGAAACCTGGCTGCCATTGTTGACTCACTCCTCCCCGCCTCCTCCACTATACCCTCAGGTAGGCATTCTACCATCAAGTTAAGAACACAGACTTTAGGGCCAGACTGTCTGCTTTTGCATCCTGGCTATGTCACTTACTAGCTGTGGGATATTGGACAAGTTACTTAACCTTTTTGTAGCTCAGTTTCCTCATCTGTAAGATGGGGATAAAAACTGTACCCACTTCATTAGCTTGTTGTTGAAAGTAAATGAATTAATTTATATAAAGTGTTTAGAACAGTACCTGGCACATAGTAAGTGCTCCACATATGTTTATTATTATTATCCAAGTTATTACCATGTCCTATCAACTCTACCTCATAATTAGCTATCAATTGTGCCCTTCTGTCATCCTTTAGCCCCTGCCCTAATCCAGGCCACTATTCTAACAGGAATTATTGTCCAGCCCTCCTAACTGAGCCCCTGGCCTCTGCTCTGTCCCCACCCAACTGGTCCTCCACACTAAGGCCAAGGTGATCATTTAAAAACACAAATTTGATCCTGTCAACCCATGCTTAAAATGCCTCACAGGCACCCTATTTTTCCTAAGGTAAAGTATAAAATGCCTTGCCTCTTTGGCTGAGCTCACCTCTTACCCCTCACATACAGCATCAGCTACACAATTTATGGGGCCTAGTTCAAATGAAAAGTGGGAGCCCCTTATTCAAAAAAACAGAAAAAAATCTTTTTCCTTTCTTCTGTGGTCTCTCTCTCAACTTACCATGAGGCTTTTATATGCTATTTACTGTCACGCTCCTTTGGGTATGGGAATACTCAAGGGACAAGTACAGACCCTCTTAGATGCCCTGGGGTGACTCAGTGATTCACTGTGCAGGGTGCATGCACCCAGCCCTGACTCTCTCCACACCTGCACCTAGGCCCAGCGCCCCAGGCAGCCAGGCAGCCAGCCAAGAACCTGTTTGGGGAGGCAAGGAGGCAGCAGGAGGTAAAACCACACACGACCCAGTGCTCAAAGTCCCCAGCACACATTGTCCCATCACATACAAAACACAAATTCAAAGGTAAAAATTTCAAGACAACAACCACAGAGCATTAAACCTCAAGCACGGGGCCCCATGTGACTATAGTGGTTGCACGCCCATGAAGCCAGCCTTGCTCTAAAAGGCCAGCTGGACTCTCAGTGCTACGTTCTTTCTAGCTTTGGCCTCTCGGTTTCATCACACATGGTTCCCTCTGCCTGGAACATTCCTGCTCTTCCTCTTCCCTGCTGCTGTGGCACCCCACACACACTATCCCTATTTCAGTTCTCACCACGCTGACTTGCAACAGCTCACTTGCTTACTGTCTGTCTCCACCACATTTGGCAGACAATAGATCTTGTTCATCAAAAGTCCTCACCCTTTTCCATCTCCCAGTCTTGCTTTACTTATCACCAACCCAATTCAACAAACATTCATTGGGCTAGATAACTCCTCATATCAGGGAGGCAGACAGATGAAAATCAGGCTTCTGGCTGCACTGTCTCAGTAATTATCACCTGGGACCAAAGGTGGTAAATGCTGATTTGCTCTGAGTGGCTTCCTTAGTGAAGACGACAATTTTTATAGCACCAGGTCTCAAGATTAAGATGAATTATCCCCAGTGTGTACTGCAGAGCCTGGCACATAGTAGGCACTCAAATAATATTTATTAAGTATATGAGTGCATAAATTCAACAAATATTGATTGAGCATAGACACTTCCCTCATGGAGTGAACATTCCAGAGGAGAAGACAGAGAGGCACTGTCAGAATCGTTCCTTGAGTGCTATAAAGTAAATAAAGCAGGTAAAGATGGTGAGTGAATGAATGAATTTGAAGCTTGCATAAAAGGAACTGTGAAAAACACTAAGCTACAAACTTTACAGATATTATCACATTTAATCTCCACAACAAATCAGGGCATTCTGTACAGTATTCAGAGACACTAAAGCACAGAAGTTAAAAGAACAGACTTGGGGCCAGGCATGGTGGTTCACGCCTTTAATTCTAGCACTTTGGGAGGCCAAGGCAGGAGGATCACTTGAGGCTTGAGGCCAGGAGTTCAAGATCACCCTGGGCAACACAGTGAGACCCCCCCATCCCTATAAAAAATAGAAAAATCAGCCAGGCATGGTAGTACACACCTGTAGTCCCAGCTACTTGGGAGGCTGAGGAAGGAGGATCACTTGTGCCCAGAAGTTTGAGGTTGCAGTGAGCCATGATGATGCCACTGCACTTTAGCCTGGGCAACAGAGCAAGACCCTGTCTCAAAAAAAATATATATATATATATATAGACTTGGGAGCCAAACTGCCTGGGCTTGAATCTCACATCTTCCACTTACTAGCTATGTGAGCTTAGGCAATTTACTTAACCTCTCTGTCCCTCAGTTTCTGTGTCTGTGAGATGGAAGTATTAAGAGTACTCACCTTATATGGTTGTTATAAGGATTAAATGAACTAAAACAGGTAAAGTACTTAAAGTACCTGGCACATGGTAAGTATTAGCTATCAACACCATCATCATTAATATCATTCTAATTTAACAGATGAGAAATCTGAGTCTGAGTGGTTAAGTAAATTCTTGGTGATTACAAAACTAAGCAGCAGCAGAGCAGGATAAAAATTCAAGTCTTTGCGACTCCACTATACCAATACAATACGTAACCAGAATATAACATACAGTCATTAGTAGAATCAAGTCCTATGAAAACACAAAAGTAGGCACTCAATTCTTCCAGGGCTATGGAACTGAGTGGGAGCTGAGGGCTGGAGAAGCCTGACAGGTGATGAGGTTGCTCAAGATCCTGTCTGGTTTTTTATCTGCTCTCTGAGGGTGCCCAAGGAGCCAGGTCTTGTCACCCACCACCTGTGCCCCGGAAAGCCAATATCTTCATTCACAAATAAGGAAGAAAAAGCATATTTTACCTTCCTTTGTTCAAAAAATATCAGAAACATTCAAGTCAATTTCTGATTTCTTGTAATAGCCTTGACCAGACAAGCACAATCTATAAAACCAGAAGCTGAGGCATCTACCATTCCCACCAGTCTGTCCCCCTACCCCCTACCTCCAGGCACAAGACACGTGGAGGAGTGCAAAGGACACTGAGCAAGTTCCAGCGTACCTGGGAAGTTTCTCCTTTGTCTACCCAGTCCCTGGCACGAGTTTGTCATATAGCAGGCTTCACTAAACTCTGGATACACCAACTGAACAACTTCATATGCACTCACATGCACACAAACAGGCTTTTATCTCTATCTCCAAAAAAAAAAAAAAAACCAAACAGACAAAAACCCTCAGTCATTGCCCTATTAGTCTGTTTCCCTTTATACTAAACTCCTCAAAAAGGAGTCATTCTTGAGTCCTTTCTTTCACAACCCCAATCCAATCTACCAGCAAATCCTGTATCAATATATATTCAAAGTCCAACCACTTATTACCACTGACTCTGGTCCAAGGCACCATCGCCTAACTAGATCAGTGTTTCTCAAATTTTAGGCATCATCAGAAATACCTGGAGGGCTTGTTAAAACATGGATTCCTGGGCCCAATCCCCACAGATCCTGATTCAGTAGGTCTGTGGTGGGCTTATGAATGTGCATTTCTAATGAGCTCCCAGGTGATGTTGATGTTGCTGGTCCAGGGACCACACTTTAAGGAATAATGATCTACAGTAGCCCCAAATTCTCCCTGCTTCCATCTTGCTCCTCACCTTGAGTCTGTCTTCACAACAGCTAAAACCTAAATCAGATCACAACTCTCCTTTGCTCAAAACCCTTCTGTGGGGCCTATCCAGAGTAAAAACCAAGTCTTTACAATGGCCTATAGGGCCCTATACCTGTGGTTGGTTCTCAAACTTTAGCATGCATTAGAATCATCTGAAGGGCTGTTAAATCATAGATTCCTGGGACCTATCTCCAAAGTTTCTGATTTAGTCTAGGGTAGGATCCAAGAATTGGCCTAACCAGTTTCCAGATGATGCTGGTCCTGCTGGTCCAGGGACCACATTTGGAGAATCACTGCCCTACGAGATCTGTGCCCCCCCCCCCCGCCTTAACCTCAGCTTCTACTACTCTTCTCTCACTCACTCTGTTCCAATAACATTGGCCTCCATGCTGTGACTGAAATGGTAACATGCCAGGCCTGATCCCCACTCAGGCCCTTTATTTCCTCTATCTGGAACACTCTTTCCCCACATACCAGTATGGGTCATATGTAGCCCATTTGTAATCGCCCTATATAAAATAATCACGCCTCCAACCCTGGGGGTGACACTCCTTCTCTGGCTCAAGCTGCTTTACTTTTCTGTAGACAATTTATTATCACATGGCACACTATATAGCTCTTAGTTTACTGTCTCATGTCCACGGTATCTCTGCCCACCACCCGCCCCCGCCCCCCGTGTCCAGAACAATGCCGGGCACATAGCACATATCTGTTGAATAAGTGAGTGTATAAATGAGTGAATAAATGAATGAATCCATCTTATTTTCTAGTCTGAGATTATCTAGAAGTCACAGGCTACATCTTATTCATCTCTATCTCCCACAGTTCTTAGCTTACTCCTTGGCAAACAGTTAAGTATTCAATATTTATTGCATGAATGTTCTAGATGACAGCCAGATATAAGTTATCCACTGTGCCGGGGACTGTGCTAGATGCTTTACAGACACTTCTTAAGCCTCACACCAGCCATATGAAATAAGGATTATCTGTGTTTTAAAGCTGAGAAAAATGGAAGCTTAGAGAGGTAAAATGACCCGCCCAAGGTCACAGAGCTAGTAAATGGAAAAGCTAGGATTCCAGGCCAGATTCCCCTGACTCCCAAGCCTTGCTTTCACCACTGTGCACCAACTGTCTCTGTTTCCAAAACAGACTTTCATTTAGCTGCCATAACTCAGTGCTGGACATCATGCCTATCAGACCTTCCACTGTCTCCTGAATTTCCATGGTCCCCTCTCAATAACACTGACTACCTATGCTTTGGTACATATTCACCATCCCAAACTCCTTTCAGGTGGACTGGTGCAAAAATTATGCTACCCCAGTGGTGAAGGAACAGTTCTGTATCACGACTGTGGGGATTACATGAATCTACAAATGTGATAAAAGTGTACAGAATTAAATACATATACACACACAGAAATGACTGCATATAAAACTGGTGAAATTGGAATAAGATTAGTAGATTGTGCCAATGTCAGTTTCCTGGTTTTCATATTGTAGTATAGTTACACAAGATGTTACCGTGGGGGAAACTGGGTGAAGGGTACACAGACATGCCCCCAATATATTTTTGCAGCTTCCTATGAACCCCTACAAAGCAGCCTGTCCTCCTGACCCTTCTAATTCCACACCCTACAAAACCTTCTCCAGGGCAGCAATTCTGTAGCCCGAACATTATATCTAGAAAGCCTTGAATATGAATGCTGAGACTCCTATTCCCTTTGCCACACACTCCCATGGTGTGGCTTACCCTTTTGCTGTGTCAAACACAATGGTGTTCACTGTAACCTGATTTCACTTGGAACAAAAATGTGGAGTATGTGTGAATTTATAAACCCCAACTTTCCCTATCATCCACAATTTCTAACAACTTAACCTGAACAGTGCTTTATACTGTCTATGGTTCTATATTCTATAGCAAGAGTCCAAGAGACCCAGATTTGACTTGTGGTTCAGCAGTTAACCAGATGTGTACCTTTGGGCAAGTTATTTAACCTAATGGGGGAAAACAGTAGCTCCAGAGAGCTATTGTAAGGATTGACCAGTCACTTCTGGTTCTGGAACAACATGGAGTAGACACACTTTGCCCTATTTCTCCCATTAAGTAAAGCTAAAAACCTTTGACATTATATATAAGACAAAATAAGAAGACTGAAAGGTGGAAAGATGGTAGACCAACTAGGGACAGCAGGATCCACCCACCTCGCAGGTGTGGGTGTCACCAGAGACCACGTGAAGAACCTGTACTTCCTCCCCCACCTGGCAGTAATGAAGTAGTATTCCCTACCCCACACTGGGGTGCAGTGTCTGAAGAGGCCTGCAAAAACAGAAGTTTCAAATAAAATGCCAGTCTCATAACATAATGCCTGAAATGTCCAGAATATAATTAATCACTCATTATATCAAGAACAAGGAAAATCACAACTTGAATGAGAAAAGAAAATCAATAGATGTCAACACTGAGATGACACAGATGTTGGAATTATCTGACAGGGATTTTAAAGGAGCCATGATAAAAATGCTTCAATGAGCAATTATGAACATGCCTGAAACAAATAAGTAGAAAGTGCCAACAAAAAATAGAAAGTCTCTTCAAAGAAATGGAAGATATAGAAGAGAACCCAATGGAACTTTTAGAACTGAAAAATACAGTAACTTAAATGAAAACTCATTAGACGAGCTCAAGAGTAGAATGAAGACAACAGAGGAAAGAATCAGTAAACTTGAAGATAGAACAATATAAGTGACCCAATCTGAACAACAGAAAAAATAGATTGAAAAAAATGAACACAGCCTCAGCAACCTATAGGACTACAACAAAAGACAAACCCAAAGAAATTCACAGTGAGATGTGGCTTAATGAAACTACTAAAAGCAGTGAGAGAGAAATGACACATTACCTAAAGGAGAACACCAATCCAAATGACAAAGGATCTCTCATCAGAAACCAAGAAGGCAAAAAGGAAGTAGCAAAACGGTTTTCAAGTGCTGAAAGAACTGGAAACCCAGAATTTGATACCAAGTGAAAAGACTGTCCAGTAAATCAAGACATTCTCAGATGAAGGAAGGAAAACTAAAAGCATTATTGCCAACAGACCTATCCTAAAAGAATGGGTAAAGGAAGTCATCTAAACAGAAAGGAAATGATAAAAGGAGGAATCCTGAAACATCAGGAGGAGAGAGCAAGGGAAAGAGTAAAAATATGGATAAATACAATATACTTTCCTTCTCTTGAGTTTTCTAAATCATTTTTGATGGTTGAAGCAAAAATTGTAACACTGTCTGATGTTCTCAACATATGTAGAACATTTAAGATTAATTATATTATAAACAAAGCAGCATAAAGGCATGTAAGGAAAAGTAAAAGTTTCTACTCCTCAATCAAAGTGGCAAAATGGCAACACCAGTTGATTGTGGTAAATTGTATGTATAATGTAATACCTAGAACAAGTACTGAAAAAGCTATACAAAGAGATACATTCAAAAAAACACTATAGATAAATCAAAATGAATTCTTAAAAAGGTTTAAGTAACCTACATGAAGACAGGAAAAGGAAAACAGAGGAACAAAGAACAGAGGGAACAAAGAGAAAAAAAAAAAGACAGGCTGAGCACGGTGGCTCATGCCTGTAATCCCAGCACTTTGGGAGGCTTAGGTGGGAGGATTGCTTGAGGCCAGGATTTTGAGACCAGCCTAGGCAACATAGCAAGACTCCGCCTCTACTAAAAAATTTTAAAAATTAGCTAGGCATGGTGATGCACACCTGTAGTCCTACCTACTTGGGAGGCTGAGGCAGGAAGATCCCTTGAGCCCAGGAGTTCCAGGTTACAATGAGCTAAGATAGCGCCACTGCACTCCAGCCTGGGAAACAGAGCAAGACCCTGTCTCTGCAAAAAAATTTTGAAAAAAAGAAACTACATAAAGAGGAGCAAAATAAGCCCAAAGAAGGAAGGAAATAATAAAGTGCAGAAATCAATGAAATTGAAAACAGAAAGACAGTAGAGAAAGTCAATGAAACAAAAAGCTTGTTCTTTGAAAAAAAATCAATAAAACTGACAGACTTCTACCAAATCTGGCAAAAAGACACAAATTTTTAATATCAGAAATGAAACAAGATATTACTACAGAGCCTGCACATATCAAAAGGATAATAAAGGGAATACTATGAACAATTCTACAAACATAAATTTGACAACTTAGATTAAATGAAACAATTCCTTGGAAAATACAAACTACTACAACACAGTCAATATAAAATAGATAATTTGAATAGTCTTATAACTACTAAATAGAATTCATAATTTTTAAAACTCCCCAAAAAATTAAATAAATATAATTAGGCAAAATGCTTAGCATAGTGACTGGTACATTAGCTAATGCTCCAATAGCTACAGCAATTTTATTTAAATCATCACAACCTCTCACGGAAACTGAGGCTTCACCGAGATGAAATCCTTTGCTAATAAGTAACACAGCCAGAATTTGAACCCAGATCTGAAACCAGTGCATTTTCCTCTAGAGTTTAGAATCCACACCACAGCCACACCCTTGGGGACAAGTCAACCAACACTTCTTTCATAAACAGGAAAACTATAAAGGAGTAAGGTTTTTTGTCAAAACCCCAGACATCAATAAATGCTTGCCAACTAGTTTTCTCCAGTGTACGGCAATGATTCTCAAATGTTAGGGTATGTCAGAATTACCTGTTTAAAATATAGATTGCTGAGTCCCAGCCTAAGAATTTGCATTTTTAACAAATTCCCAGTTGATGAGCCACACTTTGAGAGTGACGGGTATACAGTAATGATATGTTTAGCCCATCTATCCCCCAATATCAGAAGCTATCACACTCCAAAGAAGAGGAAGGAATTGAGACAGGATGATATTCTAAATCAGTGATAGTGGATGGTGGGCCCTGCTCACCTCCTGAATCAAACACTGCAACTGGGGCCTACCTATCATGTGTTTTAACAGGTCTTCCAAGTGATTCTGATGAACACTGAAGTTTGAGAACCACTGTTTTACAAATCAAAGTGTTTTTGTAAAACCTAGCTTCTTATAGGAGGAATGAAGCTATACCGTATTTTTTCCACTTTTGAGAATCTGGGCTCTGGAATCAGATAATTCAAAGTTCAAATCCACACTCAGAAAGTCACTTAACTCCCATGAGTTGCAGATTCTCATCAGCAAAATAGAATAGTTGCCTCCCTTGCTATAACCTTTCCAGGAAGTAACTTGGCATTACATTCCATAATCCCTAATTGGACTTCAAGAAATTTGTACCATGGAAGTCACTAGAGATGTGGATAGATTTCTATCACCTCTAGACATTTATGGATTTAAAATTTGTAGACTTAACTATCATAAGCAATGACAAAAATTCAATCTTTAGTAATTTCCTTACTTTTTTTTTTTTTTTTTTGGTGAGTCAGGGTCTTGCTCTGTCACCCAGACTGTAGTGCAGTAGCATGATCATAGCTCACTGCAACCTCCAACTCTCAGGCTCCAGTGATTCTCCTGGCTCAGCCACCCGAGTAGCTGGGACTACAGGTGCGCACCACCATTCCAGGCTATTTTTGTTGTTGGTGTAGAGACAGGGTCTCGCTGTGTTTCCCAGGCTGATCTTGAACTCCCAGCCTCAAGTGATCCTCCTGCCACAGCCTCCCAAAGTGCTAGGATTACAGGAGTAAGCCAGTGTGCCTGGCAATATTTACTAATTTTCAATTGTGCTGAAGCACAAACTTAAATGGAGCACTGTGAGCCTGGTGTGTGGTGTGTGTGTGTGTGTGTGTGTGTGTGTGTGTGTGTGAGAGAGAGAGAGAGAGAGAGAGAGAGAGAGAGAGAGAGAGAGCGCGCGAGCGCGAGCGCGCAATGCACTGAGTAAGCAAGAGTAACCACCCACCAAGGACCTGATTCTCAGCTAGCTTCCTTGTTCTGTGGCAGCCCATAAAGAGAAGCATGAGAAGAGATAAAAAAAAAATTTTTGGTTTCTGTTATGGAAAAAAAATTAAGGCAGTTAACTTGTGTCAGGGTGTGCACAGAAACACAGGACTCACCACAGAAATGTGATTAAAGAGGGGCCTGGCCCATAAGCCCATTTCCATATTTGTAGGTTTGGAATTCTTAAAGGCCTCAATGGTGCTCCTTGTAAATGTCAAGTATCTACTGTACAAAGATGTTCACCACAATAATGTTTTTCTTTTTGTTTTAACCAGCACTCATATCAAGATGCAAAAACTTTCCAGAACCCCCAAAGTTTCCTCACATTATTTATAATATAAAAAAGTACCAATAATGTAAGTGTCCAACCATAAAGGAAATGACCAAATAACCAGTGAGACATATATGATGGGATATCAGAAATCAGGTTTAGCTGTACATTTAACTGGCAAATACATTATAATGGTAAGTAGGAATAAAAACAGGTTACAAAATGGTATTTATAATGCAATCCCATTTCGTAAAAATATGTTTATATTCTAAGTCAAAAGATAGGAGTTAATGCAACAAAAAATTTAACAGTGGATTGTACCAGATAGTAGACTCATAGGTGACTTTTATTTCATTCCTTATTCTTTTTCTGTATTTTCTATAACGAGCATGTCTCACCTTAATAACTGGGGGAAGTTAACAACATCATTTAAAAGAAAAATATCATCCAAGCATGGTGGCTCACACCTGTAATCCTAGCACTCTGGGAGGCCGAGGTGGGAGGATTGCTTGAGGTGAGGAATTCTAGACCAGCCTGAGCAAGAGCAAGAGTAAGACCCCGTCTCTACTAAAAATAGAAAAATTAGCTGGGCACGGTGGCACGTGCCTGTAGTCCCAGCTACTGGGGAGGCTAAGGCAGGAGGATTGCTTGAGCCCAGGAATTTGAGGTTGCAGTGAGCTATGATGATGCCACTGCACTCTACCCAGGGCAACAGAGAGTCTGTGAATCAGTCAATCAATCAATCAATAAAAGAAAAGCCTGGACGTGAGTGTAAATTAAATAACTTATGCAAAGTCCCTGTCATGGGATCTGGCACACATAAGCACTCAGGAAACATTCATTCCCGTTTCTTGTTCCCAGAGTAAGAAGTTAGGGTATCTATATTGTGGGCAGGAGCCCATTTTCCATGTCTGAATCTACCTATACACTTCCTGTACAATCCAAAGTAAAGGCCACAGGCAACAGATTTTTTTCATGAAGACTCATTCATTCATTCAAAAATACACTCAGCATCTATTCTATGTTCAGCATTGAACTAGGTTCTGGCAACAGCAAAAATGAAAAGATGACATCTCTGCCCTCAGGGAGCTCTGGCTAATGAGTGACACAGACATATTTATGACTATGGTATGATGAAATAATTACTTTTTAATAAGGATGCACACAAAGTGCAATGGGAACCCAGAGGAAGGAGGCCTTTCACAGAGGAGGTATTCTGTGAGTTGTAAAAGGGAGAACATTAGTGGGAATAGCATGTGCAGAGATAAAAAGGCATAAAGGAGTATAAAATATTCCCAGAACAACAGGTAGTTCAGGCTTGCTAGGACATAAAGAACAAGAGGGCAAGAGTGGTAGGAAATGAGACTGAACAAGTAGATCACAAAGGGTCTTGTCTGTCACATATATGGGACTGAATTTTATCCTGTAGGGGAACCACGGAAAGAAGAATTTTAAGCTGAGGAGTGACTTGATCAGCACTAGCAAAGACACCAGGAATCCTGAAAGACATCTTAATCCCCACTTATTTTCAGGGCAAAGGAAAAGGCCCCACCCTCTAGGGCTGTCCCCTCTTAAATGAAATAACATGGGGTAGTAAATAGAACTCTATGCCTGGCACACAGTAAATATTCAATAAAGATTGGTTAAATATGAATTTGGATGCACTGCATGGGGGCAGTCACTGCTGAGGGCAGGATTTTAGCAGCACCAACACCTTTAGTTTGGTCTTGGGCAGGACAACAGGAACAGCTCCTCTGGAGGGGACTAGTAACAACTGAAAATTCTAGAATCTAACATACAACAGGAGAAGGGCACCATATACTGTTTTGTTGTACTCCAGTGTACAAAGCCCTCTTAAGGCTCTTTCCATAGCTGGGATTTAAATCCCAATAATGGGATATTATACTTTTATTCCACACATTAACCTCTCTGGAATCCTGGGTAACAGGTGCTCATGTGCACACACAGTTAACTGAAGGGAATTCATTAGTGGTTTCACTCATGCTGTTTTACGCAATATCTATTCTGTTTAATTCAATTTAGTTGGATGGTTCTGCAGATAAATACTGTAGAAATAAAATACTGCTGCATTTCTGCTTCCATTTATTGAGTGCATGCAAATTGCTTTATAGAGTCAGGAAGGATGTATTTGATATATTTTATAGGTGAAGACAATGAGGCTCAAAGAGGCAAAGCAACTTGCTCAGGGTCACTCTGATAGTCAGTTGCAAAGCCACAACTCAAATCCATGTTTGTTGGACCTAAACATCTCAAAAATGCAGTACTGTCTGTCTCCCCCAAAGCCAGTGTCTGAGGCAAAACACAATTGCCAGAATACAAAAATGACACTTTCTTTGTGGCTGGAAAGAAAGGGGCTTATAAACCTGAAACTATATATATTCAAAAGAAGGGTGCAAAGAAGAAATACATAGGGGAAAACAGAGAAAGAGGAGAAACCAAAAGCCAATGTCAGCTAGGCCCTGGTCTGGAAGGAGGGATGGAAGAACCTGGATCTGGGACTGGGGTTGGAATTAATTCTTTGGAGGTGGGGCAGTTCCTGAGCCAGAACCTAAACAGAGCTGAGAAATGGAGAGAGCAAATGAACACACCTGGCCACTGCACCCTGTCCAGCCCTTACCTGCCGTGAAACCAGTCCTGGCACATGTCACACTCGATCATGAAGCGGGTCACATCATAAGGCAGCCGGCAGAGGCAATACACCGGCACCGAGGCCATCTTCGCCCGGCCTTGGAGGGTTCTGCGGCGGGCCAGGTTCGTGGTGTCAAGAGGGGCGGGAGGCGGCGGCACGCGTCCTCTCTGGACGATGGCTGGACACAAACAACACTTTTTACAGAGTGAATCAGGCCCCCACCCCCAGCACCAACCCTCAGTTCTCTAATGGGGAGTTAGCGCCGCCGGGATGCAACACAGCTGGTGCGGCTGTAGGGGACAACCGGAGAAAGTCCACCCGGCCTTCAGAATTTCTTTCACACGTAGAGAACGGAGCGCCGTCGAGGCTTCCCCCACCCCCTACACACACACACCTTCTTCAGCCCCGGAGTCAGAGATAACTTCTTTCCGGGTTTCAGGGAAATATCTGAAGCCTTTTCGGGAAGCTTCTTTAATCCCTCACTGAACCCTCTCCTTGGTTTGCCTCCCAGGGCTCCCTTTATTATGACGCAAATCACAGCCTAAAGAATGAAGCTGGGGGCACCGCAAGAAAAGACCGACCTCTCACGCCCCCAAATAGGGACAACCAGAGAGAGATGAGAGATCCCTTAAAGTCTGCTCAGGTTACTCGAAAATTACCTAAAATCCCTCAGAATCAAGGCAGAAAAGACTAGGCGCCCAACTCAAATCACAGTTCTGGGGTCGTGTTCTAAGAGTTTAAATGATCCTTTCCATCACTCTCAATATCATTCCTTCCTCGACCGTCTAATCACCCCCAAAACTGAAATAAATCTCAATTTTAAAACTGATCAGCTCGTCCTCTACTTCAAAGATGACAGGGTTCTCGTTGCACCCCTGAAACTAAAAAGGATCGCTTCAAAACCCCTGAAACTGACTAGAATTTCCTCACACTCCTGAAACTAAGCAAAGATTTTTTTTTCACCGCTCGGAAACTGGCAGGCATGTCCTCGCAGCCCCGTTAAACTGATGAGGGCTTCCCAGTCCCCCCAATTTTTCAGGGATCTCATCCTAGATACTGAAGCTGACAGAAATATCCTTGCAGCCCCCGAAACTTACGAGAATCTCTTCACGCCTCCCCAACTGACAGGAATCTCCTCACGCCCCAAACCTGACAAGAATGTCTTCGGTCCCGAATCCTACAGGCACCTCCTCATGCCCAGAGCTGCAGGGACTCCTCACACCCGCGGAGCTCAGTCCCAGCGACACGCCGGCGGCCGGGCTGGCTCCGGGATAGCGCTGCGCCTCGCTCAGCGGAGGTTTGCCGGGCAGTTCCGGCCCCAGCGGCGGCGCGCGCCGAATTCTGGGATCGTCACTGTAATGCTGCGAACCTTGCTTGCCTTCCCCTCGAGCCACCCGCTGAGTCGCGCGGCGCCAGCCGGCCGGCGGTGCTTCAGGGCAACCTTCTCCACAACACTCCCCTGAGCCCGGCCGCCGCTCGGGCCTACTGGAGACCGCGGCTCGGGCCTAGTCCAGCGGCCGCCTGGCGAACGAGCAAGTGGCGTCGTTGCTGGGCCGGCAGGAGATAGCCGCAAGCAAACCAACGAGGAAGGAGATGAACTGGCCGCCAGATCCAAAAAAGACGACCTGAAAAGTCGCTGGGAGAACCCCAGGGGCGGTGGTAGGCAATTCAAAGTAGTTAATAAAGTTTATTCAAAACAACGAGGAAGTTGAGGCGGAGAGGGGAGGAGAAATATGGGGTAAACAGCTACCATATTGAGAGTGGCGGCGCTGCCACAGAGAGCCAAGGCGACCGCCATCTTATGAGGGCCGGGCACGCGAGGTAAGCGCGGCGGAGGCGGGGAACCGCGAGCCGCCGGCTCCCGCGTGACGTCATCCGGGGCGGGGCGCCACCTTGAGAAAGGGGGGCGGTGCTCAGCTACCTTTGGACTTGCTCGTCTCTTCAAGGTGCCCAATCGCCGCTGAAAACCTTGAGCCGAGAGGCGGGGGAGCCGCCATCTTAGGCGAGGCAGCCGCTTGGCTCCATTTTGAGTGGGGCCAGAAACTTCCTAGCCTTTCCCCTTCTCGGGGCAAACAGGGAGTTAAGGAACCCTCACACTCACACTCCTCCTCCCCAGCCTTCTCTTCCTATGAGAGGAGGTGAACTCTCTGACTCCATACTGCAAAATTAATAGGTGGTGGCAAGGGCGGGCTTCAGCCGGGGTAGCGGCGGAGTACTCACAGCGGCTCCCGTTCATTGAGCACCTTCAGCGCACTAGGCTCTTTCCCACGGTCTCCGGGTCCTTTATTCTTCACCCTGTGAGGGAAGCTCTGTGATTATCCCCAAATGAGGACACGGGCTTAGAGAAGCCAAGTGATTTGAATTTCAGACCAGGGAAGTTGAACCTTGCGCCCTGTACTACCCCCACATTCTGTCACAGTCCCTCAGTGTAGTTCCTCCCTAAGGATTCTGCCAACTGCTCAGCTCCCCCTGAACTATCTCTGTTACCCTACTGTTTCACTTCAGTTTACATACAGTTCAAGGATGTCCGTGCACCTGTTCCCCGGTTTTCTGACTACAGCCTGAGGGTGGGGTGGGAGGAGAAATTGAACGAGTAGAGCTGACACATATGCTTCAAGATGGCGCTGATTTTCTCAAACGTTCTAGAAAATTCTCTAGGAGTTCTCTTACTATTTCACCTTCTTAAAGGGTCCCAGTGCTTTAAAAAAAGAAAGTGTGTGGGTGCACACTAATTTCCTAACCAGTGATGGTAGGTTAGGCCCTGGGGATACAAAGATAAAAAGAGGACCTCTGCAGTGGGAAATCACCAGCCAGTGGCAGGAGACAAGCTTGCAAGTAAACAGTTGAAGTACAAGACCTGGTAAGCACACAAATACCTCCTGCGAAATTACCTTTGCAAAGTGCAAAATCAAGCTAAGAAAGAGCTTCAGAAGCTGCTTGCTTCTGTAAGGAAGACTTCAGAAGACTTGGAGGATATATAAAATTTCACTAAAACAAGCAAGAACATAGTACACAAAAGGATCAGCGTGTACAAATGCATGGAGGCACATGGGAAGACGTTTACTAAAAGAACTTGAATTTTGTTGAAACAAAGAGAAAGGACAAAAAAGTTGGGTAGGAGGTCAAACTGAGTGAGGGGTCAGATCATGAAAGATTGCAAAATGCAAAAAAGTTCAAATTTTATCCTGTAAGCAATAAGAAACCACTGAAGGTTTTTGAGCAGGAGTAACTGAGCAAAAAGAACAAATTGGGAGGCATCTATCAGGAGTAACTGAATCACATTTGTTTCTTAGCCAGAGGAAGGTCCTGGTTTAGTGGGACCTGAACCTTATACAGTTTGGGGGAGGAGGGGTGAGACTTCTTTTAGACTTATAAATGCAAAATTAGCAGTAAGAGTATTTCTAGAAGCAATTCCTGCACCTAGGTAATAACTATAAATAGAAGTGATACAAGCCACTTATAAATGTCCCATGAAACCCAAACTAAATGTATCCCCCCAATCAACTTCCCCTTAGGTGGATCTCAAAAATGTCTGAGGCAGCTCCAACACCATCTAATGCAAGGGAAGGTTATGACCAGCCTCTCAGTGGAAAGGGACAGCAGTTTGAACCAATTGTGGTTTGAATATATTTTGTGAACTTTATAAAACATATGACTATGTGACCACATGGCAAGTGACAGGTCCTGCAGCTTAAGCCTTCCTAGCTTCACAAGGAGGCAGGAGGGAGGAGGTTGTTTCACTAGTCTGGATAAAAACATGAGGCCTGAACCAGGACATTTGCAGAAAGGATAGAAAAAGAGCAGATAATTTGGATATTTTGGAGGTTGAATAGGCGGGGCTTGGAGACTAATTGAAAATAGTGGATGAATGAGTGAAAGGGGTGTGAGTTCACTTCTGAGTTGAGTGTCGGAGTGGACGGGTGCCACTGACTGAGCTTGGGTATGCAGAAGGAAAAGCAGATTTGGTGGGAAAGAAGAGACTCAGTTTAATTTGGAATATGTTGAGTTTGCGTGTGTGTGGAACGTTAATTCACTCACACAACAATTCTTTATTGATCTACTATGCACCAGGCACTGCTGTGCTAGGTGCTGAGGATGTTAAGGTACTCCAGGTAAGGTCCTGGCCTTCACGGAGCTGACATGCTACTGGGGGAATCAGTCAATAAATAAAATTTCATTCATGTATATTTTGAGCACCTACTATTAGGCACTAGGGATTTAGGGGTAATCAAAACAGACAAGGTCCCTGCCCTCCTGTGACACAATCCAGCAAGGGAGACAGACAATAAAATGAGGCAAATAAGAGAATTTCTGATTGCAGTGAGTGCTATCAGGAAAATAAGACAAGTTATGAGATAGAATAATTTGGAGGGAAAATAGTCTGTTTTAGATAGGGTAGTCACAGAAGGCGTCTCTGAGGTGACACGTGAGCTGAGGCTGAGGCCTGAATAATGAGACTAGGTAGAAACTAGTTCAGAAGGAATCAAAAGCCCTAAGACGGGGTGGTGGGAGGGCTGGGCAGGTTACAGGTGGGGGTTGGGGTGGAGTCTCCAGACATGAATAAGAGATCCTATATGTACCCTTAGGGAATATACGCTCTAATAAATTAACAATGACAAGGCTGGAAAAGGTCAAACCCTAAATGCTACCTAGAGGTATGAACAACCTGTGTGGGAACAAAGAATTAATTAATTCAAACATGTTCACTGGGTGTGTCAGGAAAGGCATCACAGGAGGTAGCATCTGACCTAGGTATAGTGGTACCTACCCCCCACTCCTAAAAGTTCCTCCCCAGTATCCTTGAGAGGTGGAGATGGGGAGCTAAAGAATACTGGGAAAGGCAAAGCAGCCAGGGGGCTGAAGCCCAGGCAGTCAGATTTGCAGACAAAAGAAGTCTTGCCTCTTTCAAGGGTGGGAGGCAGCCAGCTGCTGCCCTAGAAACGTGTGGTTCCATCCTTAACTGGCCGCCATAGCTCGAGGCTGCCCTGGAAACCTTCCTCCCCTACCCCAGCTCCACTTAACAGTTGTAAACATTTATTTTTAGTTACACACATAATAGTAAACGCATTCTCATTGTAAGCATTCAAACTGCTAGGTTGAAGTGCCCCCTGACCCCATTCAATTGCTGATTACCTCCCTAGAGGGAACCTCAGGGGGATCTTTTCCAATTCATTTATCTGCATATATGTACATATAGCTATTGAGATGAAAAGGTGCAGGCTAAAGTGAACAATAAAATACATGAAAAAGGGGGAAAAATTACATGAGGAAGAACAGGCTTGCTCCAAAAGTACAAGTATTAGTGAAAACAAAAGACAAAATAATGACAAATAACATCATGTAAGAATTTACTGTGTGCTAAGCACCATTACAAGCTCTTTACCTGCATTAACTCAATCCTCACAGCAACCTTGTGAGGTAGGTACCCATACTATACCCATTGTATGAATGAGGAAGCTGAGTATGAGACTTTAATTCACTTGCTCAAGGTCACATAGCCAGTATGTATCCAAGCTGGGGTTCCTAGTGATGCAGGTCCAGAGTCCAGGCTCTTAACCACTCCCTTACAACACTGGTGTGGATTTAACAGCAACTGATGTATAGATATAACGGGGGAAGGCAATCAACAGTTCTTTGCATAATTTGAATCACAAAAACAAAATATAATTTGCACACACCTGAAATAAAAACTAGCAGGATGATGCCTCAGGCGCCAAACCTGGTAGCTGAGAACACTAACCCACACCTCCCAGGCCAGCTTCATGGGTGTGCCACCTGCACAGAGCTCTGCTCCCAGAAGGGGCCTTGGGCTTCATTTAATGCACTGCTGTTGCTGTCTTGAAATTCTTAATAATTTTATCTTTGAACTTGTGTTTTGTAAGTGTAGTCCAATGTGACAATGGATCATGCATGTGAGCAAAAGAGAGATGCTAAGTGGCAGCACACACAGCCTGTGGGCACTGCAGGCAATGTGCATGCTGAGCAGTTGGCCAGGCCACCTGGTGTGCACAAGCACATCTGGGACAGTCCAGGGCACCACAGGGCCCGGAGGGAGACATCAGGCCAGCAACAATGGTAGCAGAAGCAGCAGCAGAGGTAGCAGTGGCCATAACCCTGGGAGAAAGAAAGGCCTCTGCATAGGGATAGTGAGGGGACCTGTGGTGAGAGGCAAGCTTGTCCTACTGTCACCAGAGCCTGTCCCTGCAGGAGCTGCACAAAGAATAACTTTTTGGCCTGCACACTGGGGGCAGGAACTGCTGGCAGTAAGGCAGTAAACTTTGCCGGGAAATTATTACAAAATAAAAGCATACCCATGGACATTGCAGAATTCTTCGAAGAGTTTAGAACTTCTGGTTTTGGAAACTGGCGCAACAGTGCAAAGCAAATATCCAAAGGCTTAGAAATAGAAATTGAAATTAAAGATTTTCACAATAGGCACTTCAGACTAAAAGTTTCAGATAACTTATTGAGGAAGACAATTTAAAAGTTTTTTCCGTGTAATTGAAGATACAGGGGTAGAATGCATAAACAGGTGTTTTGAATTATATACAAATCATGAAGCCACTTTCCATTTCTTGTATGATCTCCACAAGTTATAGGAAATGTCAGAGGAAACATTAAAATGCCATTTTATAAATTTATATTTAAAATTAGATTAGATTTACATGAAACTGATTTGTATGGAGAGTTAAATCTTAGAAAAATCATTCTCCAAGCATCACCAGTTCTAGACATATGAAAAATTTGTATTTTGAAACAATTTATCAGAAATTCATCCTAATGTCACAGCCTACAGAATACTCTTCATAGCACCAGTAACAGTTGTGTCAGCAGAAAAATCCTTCTCAAAATGAAAAACTATTAAATATTATTGTGATTTTGTGACTGATGTTGCTTTCAATTATATCAGTTAAAAATGAAGTTGCTAAAAATTTCGATGACCAAATAATTGAATTTGCAGAAAAGCGAGCCAGAAAAATCTTTTTTTTTTTTTCTAAGACAGGGTTTCACTGTATTGCCCAGGCTGGAGGGCAGTGGTGCCATCTTAGCTCACTGTAACCTCAAGCTCCTGGGCTCAAGAGATCCTCTCGCCTCTCAAGTAGCTAGGACTACAGGCGCTCAGTGTGCACCACCACACCCGGCTATTTTTTAAAAATATTTTGTAGAGAAGGAGTCTCAGTATGTTGCCCAGGCTGGCCTCAAACTCCTGGCCACAAGTAATCCTCCCACCTTGGCCTCCCAAAGTACTGGAATTACAGGTGTGAGCCACCGTGCCTGGGCCAGAAAAATCTTATGATCAAGATATCACATTAATAACATAATTATTTATTGTATTATATAAAATTTTGACAAAAATATTGTTCTGCAATTTATAGGTTTATATCATTATTCATGCATCAGTATTACCCCTACTATATTTTATTAGTAATATTTTTAAAGGAGTCAGAAGCGCTACCATTGCACCACGAGGTCCTATAAAGGAAAAAGTTTTATATTTTAAGATCTTTAACTGCACTTCCCCTTTCTCCCCTGCTTTTTTTTTTTAAGGAAGGAGGGAGGGAGGGAAGGAAGTCCCCTGCTTTTTGAACAAGGGGCCCTCCATTTTCATTTTGTACTGGGCCCCTCAAATTATGTAGCAGGTTCCCACTTCTGCTTGGTAGTAATTGAGAGGTGAACTGGGATTGCAGCCACTCAAACAGCCTCAGTGCTCTAACCAAAATCCTCTCCACTGGGCGTGGGGGTGGGGTGGGTAGAGGCAGGATAGTAACACAGAAATATGGAGGTTAGTGTGGATATTTGTCATTTTCACATGAACAGGATCATACTGTTCAGTCATAATATGTGGCCAATTGCTTTCTTCACTGGACAGTATGTCTTGGAGATCTTTCTACCAAAAGAAAAAAATCAACCTTCTTTTTAACTACTACAGGGAATTCCATCATTGGGGAGGGAGAGGGTCTTAATTTATTTCTCCACTTTCCTGATGGATATTTAAAATGGTCTTAATTTTTCACTATTACAGGGCTGCAGGGAACATCGTGGTAGGGGCCTTTTGTGACCATGCATGCTTCTGTAGGTTCCCACTCAAAAGTGGGTTACTGAGTCATGGAGTATGGATATTTACAATTTTAATACATACTGCTGAATTGCCCTTCCAAAGCACTATGCCAACTTTCACTCCCATCAGCAGTGTATCTTCACATTTCCTAAGACTATCCTTTAAATTGTTTGCCGATCTGATTGATGAAAAATAACTCGTGTTCATTTGTTTGTTTTTAATTTGCATGCCTCCATCACTAGTGAAGTTGAGCATCTTTTCATATGATGTTTATTGGCCCATTCCCTGTGAACTGTTTGTTTGTAACCTTTGCCTATTTTTTCTTAAAGGGTTGTTTGTCTTTTCTATGTTGAGTTGTAGGAGTCATTTATATTTCTGGATATTAACTCTTTGTATATTATGTATGTTGCTAATATTTTCCCATAATATGTAACTTCTTTATGGTTCGTGTTATCATGCAGAAGTTTTAGATGTTTATATAGTCATTTGATGTATTTATATCAATCTTTTCTTCTATGGCTTTTCTGTTTTGTTATTGCTTTAAAAGATATTCCTTATCCAAGGTAACAACCATATTATCTTTTTTTTCTCATTCTGTTATGGTGCTTTCCATTTATATCTTTAATCTACCTTAAACTCATTTTCTCTTCAGAACTTTTGCATTTCTCTTATCTGGAACTCTCTTCCCCAAGATCTTTGTATGGCTGAAACCTTTAGAGCTCAAATCAAATATTGCTTCTTCAAAGAGGCCTTCCCTGACCATGCTAACTAAATTAACCACTCCACTCTCCATTAACATATGCCCTATTTCATTGCCTTCATTTAGTTTCTTCATAGATCATCTCCCTCTGAAGTTATCTAATTTATTTGATTATATATTCATGGTCTGTCTCTCCTTAGATTGTAAGCTCCATGAGAGTGGGGACTTTGTCTTGTTTCCAGCTTCTAGAATACTTTTAGGGCTTATTTTAGTGAATTTGATATGATGTAAGGATATAACTTTATTTTTTCCAAAAGGATAACTGATTGTCTCAACACCAGAACTCCCTTTTCTAAAGGAGAATTTTTATTTCAGCCATCCTGTTTTTCTACCCTACTAAATACTGAATGAGTGGAGGATGATTACAATTATTATTCACTCCAGTGACTCTCAACACTGGTTGTGTACCAGAGTCACACTTGGAGATTTTTTAAAAATTCAGATATTGAGTATGTGTTAGTTTCCTAGGGCTGCCACAAACTAGAGTACCACAAACTGGGTGGTTTAAAACAACAGAAATTTATCATCTCATAGTTTTGGAGGCTAGAAGTCCAAAATCAAAATGTGGGCAGGGCCATGCTTTCTCTGAAGGCCCTAGGGGAGTAACCTTCCTTGACTCTTTCTAGCTTCGATGGTTGCAATCCTTGACATTCCTTGGGTTGTAGACATACCACTCAGCCTCCATCATCACATGGTGTACTCACTCCTTGTGTGTCTGAATTTCTTTCTTCTTATTAGGATCCCAGTCATTGGATTAGGGCCCACCCTGATATAGGATGACCTCATTTTAATGTGATTACATCTGCAAAGATCATATTTCCAAATAAGGTCACAATCACATGTTCTGGGTGAACATGAATGTTGGGAGGATGCTATTCAACCCAGTACAGAGTGTCATATTTTAAAAATTTGCTTGACTGTGTCTGGAGTGGAGGCCCAGAATCCCTAATTTTAAAAATCTTCAGTGACTTGACAAATGATATCAATGTTCACCTGGAAAAGTAATAACTAGAACATTTCTAAAAAAAAAAAGAGAGAAAGTGATAGAAAACTAGTTCTGTCAGGATATTTAAAATACTACAAAGCTAAAGTGATTAAAATAGTTTAGTATGAGAAAAAATTAGATCAATAGATTAGATTCCATAAGTAGACCCAAATACATAAAATGATTTCATTTATGGTAGAGGTAGCAGTTGAAATCAGTGGGGAAAAGAGGGCTTTTTCTACAAATTGTGCTCAGATAACTGGCTATTTGGTGGTGAGCGGGTAGGGGGGAAGTATCCCTGTCTGACTCTTTATACCAAAATATAATTCTAGATTTATCAGAAGTGGAAATAGAAAAAAGTGAAAATATAATAATTTTAGAAGAAAAAAATATGATTGTACTTATTTCTACTCTAGAAATGGGGAAGGCCCTTTTAAAGCAGAATCCCAAACCCATATGCCATAAAGGAAAAGACTGATGGATTTGACTGAATAAAAGTGAAAAGATTTGTAAGGCAAAAAACCACCACAAACAAATCAAAAGATTGGGCCGGGCACAGTGGCTCATGCCTGTAATCCCAGCACTTTGGGAAGCTGAGGTGAGAGGATTGCTTAAGGCCGGGAGTTCTATACCAGCCTGGGCAAAACAGCCAAACACCATCTCTACAAAAAATAAGAAAAATTAGCCAGGCATGGTGGTGTGAGCCTGTAGTCCTAGCTACTTGGGAGGCCAAGGTGAGAGGATCACTTGAGTCCAGGAGTTTGAGGCTGCAGTAAGCTATGATAGCACCACTGCACTCCAGCCAGGGTGACAGAGTAAGATCCTGTCTCAAAAAAAATTTTTTTTTCCAACAGAACTGGAGAAACATATTTGCAACATATATGACAAAGGGCTAGTTTCTTTAATTTACAAAGAGTTCAGAAAAATCAGTATGAAACAGGCAAAACCCAATAGTAAATCAGCTAAGGAATAAGCAAGTAGTTTATAGAGAAAGACATACACATATCAACAGATTTGAAAAGATGTTCACCCTCATCCGTGATTGAAGAAATAGAAATCAAAACAATAAAATACTATCTTTGCCTATCAGATTGTATGATTATATGCAGGGCTAGTGAGAGTATGAGGAAACAGATACTTTCACACACTGCTGCTGGTAGGACTGTAAGTAAGTGTAACCTTTTGGGGCTACAATTTGGCAATATATACAAAAATAGAACATGCACATATTCTATTCCTTAACTAAATGTTGTAGGGTTTGCTAGTGTCTTCTCAGCAATCATTCCCCACCTTTTCCTTCCTGACAATTCCTATATTTTTATTTGTGTATCCATTCTTCCCACTCATAGCCCATGTATTTTGGGGTAAACTGATCCTAATCCCAGTTCTTCTGGTCACAGACATTATTAGTTCAGGGGGGAACTTGTGACCTATACAAGCCAATTAGGGTGATCCTTGGGAGCCCTGCTTGGAACACTGGGTCAGAAGTTTTCTGTTTCCTGCTGGACTTAAAGGAAGAGATTCACAGCCTCCATTGCCACTGGCAGCCACCTTGGCTACAACAATGGTTTTCAACCTTAAGCATGCATCACAATCACCTAGTTTGTTAAAACACAGATTGGTGGTCTCCACCCCTAGAGTTTCAGATTCTGTAGGTCTGAGGTAGGGACTGATAATTCGCATTTCTAAGAAGTTCCCAGGTGATGGTGATGGTGATGCTGCTGGTCCAGGGATGAAGACAGAGTGCTGGGTCTACACTTAGAAAACCACTTTGAAAAAGTATGGACTGCAGAGCAGGACTGAAAGAAACTGAGTAGCTCTAGCTCATCCTACTGCTGGAATTGTTTTTTGTTACTTGCAACCAAAAGCATCCTAACCAATACACTGGGCAATTTTGCTACTAAAAATTTACCCTATGAATATCTTTGTAGAAGTTCACCAAAATATATGTACATAGATGATTACAGCAGCATTGTTTGTAATAGCTAAAACTGGAAACAATCAAACCACTGATCAATAGGGAATTAATCCATCTAATGGAATAGTATGAAGTGTTAAAAATTATTAGTTTGCATATGCTATTAGAGAAATATCTCTAAGATATACTAAGTATAAAAAATCACGATGACACAATTTTATGCTTTTAAACAAAAAATAGATAAATACATGCAAGTTTATGCTTAATTATTTCCTAAGAGGAAATAATAATTTAAAATGGCGATATTTGGGGAGGGTGTTGGGATTGAGGTGGTGCTACAGGTTTTTCAGTCTTCACTGTCTGCATTTCTATTCTGTTTGAATTGTCTAATTTTAGGTAAGTTTTCCTTTTTTAAAAAAAGAAAATATCATTTGGAGCTATCTGGCCAAGGCATAGGCCAATTTTAATTTCCTTCTTTGTATTTCTATATTAAAAAACAACTAATAAATGTTATAAATCATGAGAAGATGAATGCAAAAGTAAAGACTTCTCAGGTATTCTGATGTGCATCCAGGCTTGAGTGGTACCGACATGGGACATAAGTTATAAGCTGGTGAAGACTTTCTGCATTTCTAATAGGCTCCCAGGTAACGCTAATAATGTTGAACCACTGATCACACTTTGAATGGGAAGAAAAAAGGAGGAGAGGAAGAAAGAAGAGGGGGATGGGGCCATGAAGATGAACAGGGAACAGATATGAGACACTGCAGAAGTATAATGATTGGCCATGTAGGATGAGGAAAGAATCTGGAATGAGCGAGATTTCTGTACTGGGTGACTACGAGGATGGTGGTGACATTAACCAGAGATAGAGGAATCAAGCTGGAGGAGGAGAAGGTATAGGAAACAATAGAGGAGTGGGAGCAAGACTTCATATTTAAACATATTAAATTGTGATTTTTCTGGGATAGTATTATGTGGATTTGTCCAGCAGTCCATTTGAGCTCTCCATCTGGAGCTCAGTAGAGTTCAGTTAGAAGGTAGATTTGGGAGTCATCTGTATAAAGAGTTGAGGCCACTGGACAGGATGAAATTGAACAGGGAGAAAATGGCTGAGAGAACAGAAACTTCGGGAAATGTTAATTTTTTTTTTTTTTTTTTTTGGAGACAGGGTCTTGTTTTGTCACCCAGGCTGGAGTGCGGTGGTATGGTTGTAGCTCACTGTAACCTCAAACTCCTGGTCTCAAGCAATCCTCCTGCCTCAGCCTCTCAAGTAGCTTGGAATATAGGCATTTGCCACCATGCTCGGCTAATTTTTTTTATTTTTTGTAGTTGCCCAGGCTGGTCTCCAACTCTTGGCCTCAACTGATCCTCCACCTTGGCCTCCCAAAGTGCTGGGATGACAGGCTTGAGCCACCGTGCCTGGCCCAGAAATGTTAATCTTAAGAGACATGCTAAGGAAGGAAATGAAGAAGTAGTCAGGGAGGCAATACAGAAGACTAGATACTCTGAAGGGTCTTCCAACTACAGAGCAACTAGATACTGCATAAAACATAATTTTTATCGCATTGCTGGATGTGTGAGTTAGCAATTGCTATATCACAAATCACCTAAAACTCCATGGCTTGAAACCACAACCATTTATCATTGCTCATGAGTCCATGGGTTGGCTAAATAGCTCTGCTGATCTGGATTAGGCTTAGCTGATCCTGCATGGGCTCACTAATGTATCTGTGGTCTTCTGGTGGGTTGGCCGGGGGCTCACAGGTCTAGGGTGATCTTGGCTGGGATAGCTGGATAACTGGGCCTCTCATCCTCCAGAAGGATAGACCCAAGTTCATTCACATGGTAGTTCCAGGGGTCCAAGAGAGTGAGTAGAAGCACGCAAGGCTTCTTGTGGCCTAGGCTTGAACTTTACACAATATCACTTCTGCCACAGTCTGTTGACCAAAGCAAAACACAAGACTAGTCCAGATTCGAAGAATGGAGAAATAGACACCATCTCTTAATGGGAGGGCCTGCAAAGGGTGTAGATACAGGGAGATATGAATTATGGCCATTTTTGTAATCAATCTATCATGCTGGATTTACTAGAAGTAAAAGGAATCTTCAAGAAGCAAACAAAACAAAGCAAGCAAACAAACAAAAGCCATGACAACAACAACAAACCTCAGTGAGCTGGTTGGAGTGAGGGCACTTGATGATGCTTCCAAAACTAAGATAGAGATATTTGCTTGGAAAACTGAGGTGCATTTACTGGAAGAAATGAGGAAAGGCCACTGGTCATATAGGAAAACAAACAGCTACCTCAGAATCCAAAGTTAATTTGAAAATTCTAGAAATATTTTGAGATGGAAAAGTTTTTGTCTTTCTGGTTCGTGAAACCAGTATTCATATGGGGCAATATTTAGGATTTGACCTTGGACTCAAAACCAGTATGTCATCCATCTCTTCCTAATGTATTGAAAATGTTTTCACATCCACTAGCTTGTGTTATTCTCAAAACTACCTGTAAGAGAGGTAAGGCAGGCATTATTATTCCTACTTGATAGGACTTTTTAAAACAATATTTTCACTATCTTATAAAGGTGAACATTTGCATGCCTTAGGTCCCAGCAGGAGACATGTATAAAAGTATTCATTTCAACATTAATAGGAACAACCCATATTTTCACTGGACAGAAAAACGGGTAGACAAATTGTGGCATTATCACACAATGGAATACTATACAGAAGTGAAAATGAATTAACTACAGCTACATGCAATGTGTCTGAGTCTTAGAGAAATCAAGTTAAGTGAAAAAAGGAAGTTGCAGAAAACTACATAAAAATAACATTTTTATACAATTAAAAAAGAAGTAAAATAATATATAATTCAGGTATAATTACATATGTCATAAAAATATTAAAAAAACAAAGAAATAAAAAATAAAATTCAAGATACTGGTTACCCCTGGGGATGATGTGGAAGGTAGGGAGATGGGATAGTTCTTAGATAGGGCAGTGAGTGCATGAATGTTCATTTTATTATTGAATTTAATAATGTACATTATAGATATCCTTTTGTATTTATCAAATATTACATAATAATTTTTTAGGTAGTCAAAAAAGGAAAGAGAAACAGGAGAGAAGTGTCAGGGAAGCCAGAGAGTTTCAGTGAATGGGTTGTGTTTCAGCATCAAATATCATGGAAGTCCTCAGCAAGATGAGGCCTGTATGGAAACCCTGGACTTAGTGACTGGGAGCACACTGGTCATCTTTGGAAGCAGCCACATTGAAATGGGGAGGGCTGATGCCAGATCATAGGATGGGAAGGAATGTGTTATGGAGGAAGTCAAGACTCAGAGGGTACACAAGTCTTTCATCCACTATCTCCTCCCAAACGCACAACAGCTAACATTTATGGAGGCTGTGTTATATGCCAGTCCTTTTGCATATACTGTGTCATTTAATCCTTACAACCACCCCCACAGGGTGGGCTAGGGGAGCTAAGCTCAAAGCTTGTGGTACCACCAGATTATATTCACCTCTGACCACATGCAGAGAACCCCTATGACACTGGAAAGGGAATGAATGCTTCACTATTCCATTCTAAATTTTAGGTACGAGGACTCAAATAGTTAGGTAATGGCAACCAACCAAAAGGTGAAGAATCAAGTCTATCCAGAAATGCATCACATACCTCTCCATCCCCATGGCTGGGGGAAATGAAGCCACATGACTGACAGTCAACCCACCTCTACCACAAGATAGGGAGGGGCAATTCCCCAAAGGCAAACCTGGGTTTAATTGCCAGAATAAGGAAGGAATGCTGGGCAGGCAGAAATGAGAGTTATCTACTAAATCAAAACAGACTTAGATTTAGAACCCTGGTTTTATTACTTATTAGCTGTGTGTGAATTTGGGCACCACTGAATCAGTTTGCTGATATAAGGGGGGACTGCTGAAGAGTGTTGAGGTAAAGTAAAAGGTTAGTACTCCCGTACTAATAGTTTCAAATGGTCACTTAAGCCAAATGCAGATCTACTAAATCTCTGAGTCCACATCAGATCAATGGAAGACTTGAGCTTAGACTATTAAAAGTAGTACATATATTCATTAAGGATGTTCAGCTCAGCAGCTCAGCACCTTTAACTCAGTGTCTTTAATTGTCACAGCACAGAGGTTAGGGCCAAGCCGCTGCATCATCAGCAGAACATAAAGACTAGGTAGCTTAGACTTATTCAAGATCTTTCAAGTGAACGGCTCAATTTTCAGACATTTTGAGAGACATTTAAATGAATACCATTCAGAGCTGAACCTTTATTCTCAATCTTCCTGTGTTTTTGTCACAAATATATCCTCTGCCTTGAAAGTCTGCAATCTGCTTTGTACCAAGGGACATTTGCAAAGGTGTTTTAGCTGTCCTTGATTTATTCATCAAACAAGTACATGCTGTGCAATAGGTGCCAAGAATACAGAAATGGTCAAGCACAGTCACTGCTCACAGTTTAATCTAGGGGCAGACATTCAGCAAAGTGCTATATGTATAGGGGATAGCTGTGTTGAGTCCGTACAAGGATCTCTAGTTGGAGATCAGGAAAAGAATTATAAGGACATGAGCTGAATCTTGGGGGAAAAAGTCAAGACTGCACCAGAGATAAAGGGAAAGAGGCATTCTAGGCAATGGTACAAGTAAATGAGAAGATATGAACAGCTTAATGTGTATGGGATGAACTTTATTATTGCTGGAGTGGGGTAGGGGATGTAGGAAATGAGGCTAGAGAAGTGGTCAGGGGCTAGATCATAAAGGGACCATGGAAGTTGGAGAGCAGTGTGTTAGAAGGACAAATTACTCTGGAAGCTGATAAGCATGGTGGATTAAAGCAATGGTTCTTAACTTTCTCTTGTGTCACAGATTCCTTTAAGAACCTGAAAAAAAGTATGAGCCCTTTCACTGGAAAAATATACATACACTTAGACACAAAATGTTGCTTAAAATTGCCTGGGTAAATTGCTGAGTAAGACAGGGGAGCAACCGCAACAGTCCAGGTGAGACATGATGAGGCCTGAACTAAGCCACAGGAGTGCAGACAGAAAAGAGGAGATAGATGTGAGAAATAGAAAGATGGTTGACTGTTATCAACAGATCTTGTCACCAATTGGATTTGAGAAATGAGGGAAAGGCACTAATTTAAGATAATTAACTCCCAGGTTGGTTTGTGGTTTAAGCAATTGAGTAGAAGGTAGTGTCACCATGGAAAGAAGCAGGCTTCAGAAGAAAGGATGGGGCTGGTCGTGGTGGCTCACGCCTGTAATCCTAACTAGCACTTTGGGAGGCCGAGGTGGGGGGACTGCTTGAGGTCAGGAGTTCGAGACCAGCCTGAGCAAGAGCAAGACCCCATCTATACTAAAAATAGAAAAAAATTACCTGGGCATGGTGGCTCATACCTGTAGTCCCAGCTACTTGGGAGGCTGAGGCAGGAGAATTGCTTGAGCCCAGGAGTTTGAGGTTGCTGTGAGCTAGACTGACACCATGGCACTCTAACCGGGGTGACAAAGCGAGACTCTGTCTCAAAAAAAAAAAAAAAAAAAAAAAGGATGGGTTCAGTTTGGGAAATGTCAAGACAAAAGTGCCTTTAGAACATCCAAATAAAGAAGTTAACCAGGAAGCTAAATGTGCCCTTCCTTTTGATGATTCTTTTACTGGGTCTCTTGCCCTGATATTCTACAAATGGACTCTTAAATCTATGTGAAACACTTCTGGATTGAGACAAGTATATCCCTCATTTGCAGAAAGGGATCCAGAGATGGGAGAAGAAATCAAACTTCACACACCCAAAATTATTTCACATTTTTTTTTTACTAAAAGAATAGATTTTTATTAAGCGCTGTAAGTTTCTTTCCATCAGCATTAACAGAACAACAGACCAATTTCCATCACAGAACAACTCCTGAAACATTCTTATTCCTTTCTGAAACACTTCTGTAACTCCTGCAAGTTTCCTCAAAGAAGCATCCATTCAAACTTACATTAATAAACTATGGAGCTTTTGTGGTGAGGTGGGCCAAAAAGGCAGGGTATTTGGAATCTGGGAGTGGGAAAGAGAAATACATATTATCCATCCACTAAACACACTGTCAAGAGCACAGGAGAGAAGATAGTAACACAGGAAAAAACAATGAAAGAATTTCTTACTTTTGTCAATAACATCATTTATCAGGGAGCACTAAAAATCACTGATTTCTTGCAGTTAAAGTTTCTTTATCTAGTGTGTTATTCTAAAAATAGAACAGAGTGGAATAAAAGGTAGGAGGGGAAGTGCCTTCTAGGACATAATTAAAATAAAGTCATCAGATTTGGCAGGGTTATGAGAGATTAATAAAATCTGAAGTATTTAATTTGCTTCATTTACATGAAAATTCACTAGTCATTAGTTACTACCAACATGGACAAAAAGAGCATCTATAAAAGTACAGGGGCAATGTCAAAAGCTGAAATGGGCACCCTAGCACAGGGGATATTTTATGTTGCTTTTAACTTGGAAAAGATGATTTTTGTAAAAAATGACATTATTTTCTTAGAACATCAAAATAACTTCTGACAATATTGAAGATAATTAGCAGTAATAGGGCAATAGGCACACTGAGCTCTCTACCTGCACCAGCAGACTACTGCAATAAGCCAAAGGAAAAGAAAATAGAAAGTCAAAGAAGAAGATGCCAAAGTCACAGGAGGGAGAAAAATATAGGGTGACACACAATGGAACAGTGAAAACTCACACCCCAACCCCAAACCCCAAGCATATTTAGGAAATATGCACCAGGAGTGAACAAGTATGATGATTAAACCTTAGTAGAATTATACTAACTACTTTAAACTGTGGTCTACTTGTATTGTCATTTCAAAGGGGGGGGGGTCTTAGAGGCTGAATGGTAGCATTTACATGCCCACAGGAGCCTTCTAAGGTTCCAAAGGACTGAATCACCATAATCAAACAGCTACCCCCACATTCTTTCTACCCTACTTAAGCATTCCTGCCCCCCACCCTCCACCTTAACTATCCTCCCTAATGCCTTGTGGGCTGTTTTTCTCAGTGATCAAGAGAAGTTAATGTGACTTGGCTAAAAATGTCAGAAAATCAAGATGGAGACAAAAATCAAATGTCACTAGCCAAAGCAAGTACCACTTCTTGGGCTTTTAAGTCTACCCGAAGTCCTACTGGCTCAGAATGAAAATGATACAAGTGAGCAGAAGTTTTTCAGGCCTGGTCCAGACCAGACTGGCCACTGAGTAAGGGTAGGAGTTACGCTGACCCCAAGACACACCAGCAGAAATCAAGAACTGCGAGTCCTTGGGGATCAGTGGCTATACACAACCAGGGTGTTTTTGCTTGTGGCCCTACAAGGTAAAGGGGTTATTTCTGGGGGTTCCCATATGACTTTGTTCAAGAGAGGCCACATCACAGTCAGAAATGGGACCTCAAGTGAAGGATGACAGTCTCTTCAAGTGACACAATAAAGATCAGACCCCACCTTTCCCAATTTGTCCTCCAATTAGAAAAAGTTCATCTCCCAGTAACGAACCTTAATTTTTTCTGGCTTTTAAGTTGTATATTTGTCACATAAATTACAACCTAGGAATATGGCCATTTATAGTTCTTTCTTGTAACCTTCCAAACCCAAAATGCTGAATCCAAATAAAAATCAAGATTGGAGGTGAACCACTTGTTTCACCCTGGGCCAGGCTAGGGGAAAGCAGAGGTGTGTAGAATGCAGAAAAGCAAGGTAGAATCATCCGGCTTTAGTAAACTGGAATCATCCCTGTCAAAGCAGCAATTTTACTTCTCACAGTAAATGCCTACAAAATAAGAAATCTTAATGCTGTGAGAGTTAACAATACTGTCATCTGATTGTGTCAGATAGATTCAAGATGCACAGAAACAGCAACTGAAAAAAATACCTTACCAATTAACTCCAAGTACTTCCTATTAGAAAATGGATATATATATCTCGCAGCTCAGTGATTGTGGTTACTTTTAGATCTCCAAAGGATTCATCCCTCTGTGGCTCCAGAAAGAAAATTCCAAGCCATGTAAATTTACTACTAATTCCCTCTCTTACTGGATATAGAATACTAACCTTCAAGATGTTATGAAAGGTTGGGTGGGTCTAAGAGAAGAAGGGGGACCAAATTAGGGGAGCTGATTCCAAAGAGGAAGTTTTTGTATGCTTTGTTTTGCTTGTATCTGTCTAGGTGTACACTCTTGTCATCCTTTGGTTTATGTAAGAAGTATCTAGACAGGGAGCAAGGCATTCCAGGGCTCCCTCCCCCTGTAAATCGTGGGTTCTCTTAAACTGGGCCAGACTAGGATTAAATAGTCTGAGACTGGTTTCAATTTCCCATGATAAGGTCACTGTAAGTGGCCAGTAAGCAAATAGCCTTCTGGTTGTCTGGGAAAAAATCACCAAGGACCTGCAGTGGATTAAGGTGCATGGGGTTTTTCAAAAAGAGAGAACCCTGCTAGAAGTTCAGTCAGTTGTATTCCAGTAGAAATGGTACTTCTTGGGCAAGAATATCACAAAGCCCAAAAGGAGGTGTGTGAGGCTAGAAACCTCAATTACTGAATGAAGACACCATGCTAATTTGTTGCAAGCCATGTTTCCATCCCTCATACTTAGGCTGCCCAAGGAGGGAAACTGGAAATGCAAGGTTGTCTCAAGATTAACTCCAGCAAGGAGGAATAGCCTCTTTATCCTGGGCAGATACTGGCCACACAGGGGGCTGAGAATCTTTTACAGAATATGCCTCAAGGCCCAGGCCAGAGTCCTCTGAAGTCTTCCTTGCAAAGCAAATGAAAAGATCCGGTAGTCAGAATGTCAATGAACAAATGAAACAATCTAGGCATGTAAAATCAAATTGTCGATTTCCTCACACTTCCCTACCCCATCTTTCTAATTCTAGTCCTCTCCCCTTCAGGGATTCATGTCAATCAGTTCTATCCTGAAGGCAATTTGGCCCTGGAGTTCCAGAAGAGATTTCCTCCAAACTGGCTGAAAGCCCTTTCAAATGGTAGTCACCTCCCATCCCCCCTTTTCTCTCCAAACCTTCATAAGGAAATGCCCTACTCCTCCCAATCCCCTTCCAACCTCCTGTTTTCACCATATGGGATGTGAGGGCTCTGTTCAAGATTAAGCTTATAACAACCTAAGTGTTTGTTGTTCTGAACAGGCAATCTCTGGAAAGTACTTTTTGTCTGATTTAGAGTAGCCCATCTTCTTATAATTGTGATGGGCTGTGACTTATTAAGGACTTCAGATTTAAAGTGTGGTCTTTTGAAACCCACCACTCCATAGCAGTGGAAGCATTTCTGGGAAATTCAGTAAATCCTCTGGGACATCACCATGTATGTATGTATGTGTATACATATACATATACTATATATATATACACACACACACACATATATATATATAAAATATGTATAGATAAATAGATCTGTCTCTTTATATAAAGGGTATGTGTATGCATATAGAGAGATACACACATTCATATATACACCCACTCACACACCCATAAACACACACACACATACACACACATACACACATAGAGTCTTTTGAGTCCCTTTCGTACTCAATTTCACTACATTGATTCCAACCCTTTCAGGGTGTGGGCAGTAAGGAGTATGTGAACTGCACCACATCTTCTATTTTGCAAACAATGCACTAGTTGAGAGGCAGGAAAAATCTGCCCAGTACTCTTCCGACTCACTTGAATCCCCCAGTACAAAGGCCATTGGTAGTTTTTTAAGTATATAAAATAAAAAATAAAATAAAATAACCAATACTACCTTACTTTCCTGAAAACATGTACCTATCTGATTGTCAGGCCAGTGCTAGAGGTGGTGGTACAGGATCCTAGGGTAGGTGGGCTGGGAGAAAGAGTGAGGAGGAGGAGGATACTAATGATACATCATGACCCCACCACTTCATAGAGGAAAAAAAAACAAGTCAGAAAGCCATAGACAGCTGTCCCCACAACCCCATAAGCTCATCACGTAAACCTACAAATGAATATGGTGATAAATACTCAGAAAACCAAAGCTGGAACTTTTCTACAGGACCTTACGTGATGATAGCCAATTTCTGACAGTCACCACCTTACTAGGCTCCCAGGGGAGATAAAGAGAATATTGGCACTATATATTGAGTTTGAGAACAAGAGCTAGTCTTGTTGCCATTCATCTTTGACCAGAACTTCCCCAGAAGCAGACCACTAAGTCTGGAAGCCCAGAAAAAGATAGGGAAGGGGAAAAGATGGATACAATAGGACATCCCATCAAAATACTGGATAAATCTAGGGTGAGCATTTATATCCTCCTCTAACTTGGGCCTAGAATCAGAAAAGTACAGGTTTTCCTCTCTTCCTGATCTGATGAAGCCATCTTCAGCTTGTCATTCCTCTTTCCGTTGTGCCACAGTTTCTAGCTTTTGCTCCTGCAAGCGGTTCTTCTCCCCATTCTTCACAGGGAGGTAGCGGTTACCATTATTACACACGTTGCTGTCTCTGGATAAGGCACATTGTGATGGAACTGGAAGACGATGATCACTCTTCTCTTCCTTGATCAATGTGCCATTGTTTCCATTTACCTGTGAGCGAGATCGACCTTGATGAAGCTCCAAGGATTTAGAGACTCCATCTGAAGAGCTCTGTCAAAAACAGAGATACTCAGTGGAAATGGTAATCCCAAACTGGCTGACCCTTCCTTAGCATGTTCATAAGCTAGCCTGAGGAAGCTGCTTCAGTTCCTCAAAAGCACCAGAAAACCTAAAGTTTGTTGATACCTAGTACATTCTGATACTGTCCTGAGAACTTATGGTGACAACAGATGGACCCAACTATAATTCAATGGCAATGACAACACAATATTGACACCGCTACCATTCACAAAGCTTTATATTTTTCGAATACTTATAGGGACCCTAAATGGTAGATATTATGATGCCCCATTTACAGATGAGGAAGCTGAGGCTCAGAAAGATTAAAATAACTTGCTCAAGAACACCTAAATAGAAAGTCATAGGGCTAGGATTCCATTCCTAGTCGGTCAACCTCTAAAGTCCAATGCTGACAATTAGATATGCATTTGAAAAACACAAGAGATCTATGTGCAACATTCCACAGAATCCTTCATAACTAAAAACAATCACCGGTTTTTCTTTTTTGTTGTTGATTTGGTTTGTTTTTTATTTTTATTTTTAGAGACAGGGTCTCTCTCTGTTGCCCAGGCTGTAGTGCCGTGGCGTGATCATAGCTCACTGCAGCCTCAATCTCCTGGCCTCAAGCAATCCTCCTGCCTCAGCCTCACCGAGTAGCTTGGATCATAGGTGCACACAACCACATCTAGCTTGTTTTTCTTTTAATCCCAGGAATGTGACTGCTAGTGCTCATGATATGAACTGTATTACTCTGCAGTGCAGTGCTGGTTCTCAATGAATGTTATTAGGAATCATAACAGCTTCTGATTACTAAGCTGTTGGACTCACCACATCCTCTGTTGTTCCTTTTACAGATAAGACAACTGAGGCACTAAAAGTAAAATGACTTCAATTTAATCTTCATAACAACTGTGCAAGGTAAATATCAATTTCTCCAATTTTATAGATGAGGAAACTAGGGCACAGAGAGGCTAAGTAACTTGCCCAAGGTCACAGAACTGGTAAGTGGCAGAGCCAGATTCAAAGCTACATCATTTGGCTCCAAAGTCTGTACAACATGGGGGCTACTATGAAGTGTTGCCCAAGAACCTGGAAATAAGATGAAACTAGTAAACATCCACACAATGGATAGAATTAGCCACCTGAGGGAGTCAACAAAGAAATCAAAACATTACAAATAAGTGACTTAAGAATTTAAGAACATATAAAACTCTAGTGGCCTAGGAATAATCTCAGGAAGACAGGACTACAATGTAAACAGATTTAATAAACTGGAACAATTAATTTTCTCATACTCTGGAAAAAGGGTGACTAAATAGAAAAAGGAAAGTCAACAAGGAAGTCAGCAGTAGCTCTGTCCAGGTGAGATGCCTTAGCTAAAAACAAAGTCAACATGAGGATTTTCTTGGCCAGTTTACCCCTAGAGTAGATAACAATATATGCAGCAGTCTTAGCTAAGAGAAATTTAAGATCGCCTAACATCCCTTGTTTTCTCTCTCTTTCCTCATCTGTAAAATAGAGAGAATAAGAGTATCTATTATACTTCATAGGTTCCTGTAAGGATTCAATGAGACACTCCATGTAGAACACTTAGAACATGTTGTGTGTGGCACACTGTAAGAACTCAAAAAATGCTAGCTAATATCATTGCTCTGATTCCATGCCCCCAGGCAAACTTCTGATACTATGGCATCTCTTACAGCTTGCCCTTAGAGAAAGAAAGCTGCAGCAGTAATGGTTAAGAGTATGCACAACAAAGTCAGCCAGACCTGAGTCTGACTCTTGTCTCTAACAATCAGGGTTGTTACACTGTATTGCAATCAGCACAACACAGGGCTTTGAAATCAGTTAGCTCTCTACTAAATGCCCCAAAGCTGAAGAATCTAAATGTTGTCTTTGACTCCAGTACCAAATAATAATAATGCTATACTTAAATTACTTGTGAAAAACAACACATTTTAAAGGTTGTGTGCTTCTTGGTACAGATTTGTGACAGTTCATCATCATGCTGTTAGTGTTGCATTCTAAACAAGTATATATTCAAATGAAAAAAAAAGAAATCAGTTAGCCCTGGCTGGAATGTCAACTCTGATAATGACTTGATGGATAATTTGGGGCAAGATGCTTCAGTCTTCTGAGCCTCGGTTTCCTCCTGTTTAAAATAGGGAATAATAAATACCTCACAGGGTATTCATGTGGTTTCAATGAACTTATGTATTTATAAGAGTGACTGGAGGCTGGTCTGAAGATAGTGAGTTATCTCAGCTGATTGTTCGCAGGTACAGATAGAACTCCTGGTTCTACTCCTTCCCCCCCTTCTCACTACTGCACTTGACTAGTAAAAAAAAAAAAAAGAGTGACTGGAAAAGAGTAAGTGTACAATATATTATGATAATTATTTCTTCTTAATTTCTTCTTATCATAAATCAGTACTTTATCTCTTACTCCTTTCCTCCCCCCTTCCCCTTAGCCATATCCACATAGCTATTTCTGTGATCTTGGTTAGTGTAAGTCAACCATTGAGAGATGGATCTACTCTTACTGTACCAAAAATATCAGGTTTTTCAGACTGTATGCCTGATGATCAGACCCTGAATCTGATCAGCCATGAATTCACCAAGGCTGTACCATCTTATGGGAACCTACCTGGGTGACTATCTTTCATCCTAGGTACAATCCCCTTTTTACTTTACTGAGCAGCTTCTAGAAAAAGCTAAAGCTGAGCAGCTTTGAAAAAAGGACAAAGTCACTGCTCTCTAGCTTTGGAGTGCATTATAAAATGCTTGTGTGTGGGACTTACCATTCTAGTTCCATTTTTGGCTCAAAATAACATTAAAGCAAATTTATCTTCTTTGAGAAAACATTAGATAATGGGGGTTAACATGGATATAGTGAGGGCTGGCTGTATACAGGAGAGCAAATTTAGGATTGAGAACTGATGACAAAATTGCCTAGGATTAGAGACTGCATGTAAAATGTCTAGAGGGGGGTTTGTAGAAAGTAGGTACTCAAGAAATGGTTGTTGCTATGCTATTAGGAGCCCAGCAGTTTGAGTCCAGTACAAGAATGTGGATCACTACAAGAATAGGTCCACAAAGTCTACATTTGGGGTAGGGGAAGGGGGTGTGTCTAATGAGGACCAGTGGGAACTGTAATATAATTCAAGGCATAGATTAGAAGAAAGTTTAAGACCTTTCTGAGTCATGAAGAATAAGCGGAATGGTAATGGTCCCCCCTACTCATATTCAGCAAAGGCAAAAGCCCAATTTTCTAAGCATCTCTGGTGGCCCCTCAGAAACTCAGGCAGGCTGTAGGCAATCTCACTGTTAATTTCACTCTGGTCCCTTTCTGGCTGCACGTAGCACATACTATGCTAGGTGTAGGTCTTCAGGACACAGTACCTGGTTTCTATCTTGTGGCCTCACTCAGAGAAAAGGATAAGACTCTGCAGCCCTGTGGGAACAGATCTGGGCAGGTTAACCCTCACTAGACTGCTGGAGAGCAGGAGAATGAAATCAAATGCCTAGAGAAGCTGTGAAGCAATCCTGAGCAGCTCAGATTTCCATGCCTGATCTGATCTCTTGCATTTTAGCTGAAAAGGCAAGAGGCTTCAAACAGAAGTGAGATAATCTCAAAAAAGTACTTACTTGTTTATTTCCTTTTTTGTGTCCTTTGGTTCCTCTACCAGTCTGTTCTTTTCCATGCCTTTAGCAAGTGGGAGAAAAAGTGATCATGAGAAACATAAAGCCTACATCCTCATTTTCACTTGGTTAACTATTTATCCCCTCTAGAAAGTTTGACCCTCTTAAGTTAGATGCCCCTCCTCTACGTTACTACTGTAAACTTCTATCTCTGTCATTTTTACATTATACTGAATTGTTCTGTGTCCCATGTCCTCCTCTAGGGCAAAAATTGTTTTGTCAAGGCAGGGCATTTTTTATATGTTTGCTAAACTAAACTGAAAACTGGCTTTAAAAAGGGAAAGTTAGTTAATGCCTCTTACCTTAATAGAAGGATTCAACAGCTGGGCATTTTCCCAGGGGTACCTTGATTGATACTAGTTCATACCAACCTATTTGAATACATACCCCTTTCCTGGCCCACCGACAGAAACCACTTGCATGCCAAAGGATCCTCGGCCCCTAGAGGATCTGCTGCCTGCCCACTGGCCCACAACCATCCCAGCAATCTCCAGTTTTCCTCCTTGAGGTGGGATTGGATGGAGCCCTGGCAAGAGAGGAAGAATATCAGTAATGAATGGTAAGTACAAGGTAGGACAAGAGATGGAACAAAAGATCCTACAGCCTACCTGCTCTTCTTATTTCTATTTTTCTCTGATAAAAGATTCTGTGATAACAATAAGGGGTTATGATTGAAGTGAATTTAGGGGGAGGGGTTTGAAGATCTGTATACATCTACTTTAGCAAATGGTGTGTGGGTGATTAATTTTTTAACTACAGACTCTGGCATATGGTAGAAATTCAATATTTGATAAGATAATAAATGTCTTAAAATCTAGTTATTGGAAACTTATAGGCCAAAACCACTTTGGATACAAATATGCATCACTTTACACTGTAGGATTAGCTAAACAACCAAACTAAACCAAAAATAATAAAACTAATAGTAATTTATAATTAAAAAGCAAAAAAAGTTGGAAACCAGAACCAATTCAAGACAAGATGGCATGATATTTCCTTAAAACAGAGGAAATTCCAACTACATGTGTAAGCTTACAAGCACAGTTGGGTTTTGTAATCAAGCACAAAAACAAGCGTTCATAGAATAAGGAGTTCTAGTAGACATTTAATTTTAGTTTATGGAAAGAAACCAAATGTTAATAATCCTTAACTCATTTAGCAGGTTGTTAGTAAAGAGCTCTTCACTTGTATAAAAGGTTAGAGTCCAAGGAACTAGGGTGCTAGCTACTCCTAAAAGGGACAAGAAACACTTGCATTTGGGGATCCTACTGTGGCCTTTCAGGAGGCAAGATGCTCCTCATGAACCACCAGTAACTGGAGACTAAGCATCACTGGTAGCTGGGGCATTGGTGACCTCTAGAGAACTTGGCCTTAATTAAGGCTGTCTTCTGGGATTTACATAATAAAATCAACACAAAGAATCAGAGAAGGGATCTGTAAAGTCATCTGAAAGGGATGAAATGGTTGGCTCCCTGGATGTACGACTTGATCATTACCTGACTGAACAGTTACCAGAGCAGACTTTCATGCTGCTCAGTTAAGCCCAGCCTTGAGCTAAACACCCATACTGAATTTTATGACACTAAAAAACTAACTTCAACTTCCAGCTTTATTATTTTTAAAGCAAGGAGCAATAGACAACAAACACCTTCAACCACAGCAATGACACCCTCACCCAATCACAGAGTCTTCCTGTTTCACGTTAAAATGTCCCCATTATAGATGGGCATGCTTGAAGCTCTGACTCGGGCAGAGTAAAGGCAATACATGTAACCTAAACGTCTGTACCCCCATAATACTCTGAAATTAAAAATAAAATAAAATAAAATAAAATGTCCCCATTAAAATATCCTGTTTCACCAGGGGACAGGTTGTTTGAATTATCAGGATAAGTATCTGGGCTACCTAAGCATGACTATCTATTCATGGTTAAGTGGTAGCTCAGGTGTCACCATAATTTATACATATGTGTGTATGTATTTGTGTGTGTGTTTGTGTGTGTGTGTATTTGTCTTCCTCACTAAACTGCAATCCTCTGGGGGCATGGTTAGTGACTTATTTCTCTCCATGCTTCTAGAGCTGAAGGAAGGGAAATGTGTCAGGTCTACCTCCAGAGTGGAAATGGGTGCCTCAACCTATCACCATCTGCCAACACTGGCCATTTACTCCCATTGCTCGTGCTGGAAGCTCCTTTGTGCTTCTGCCTATAGGGGAAGGAATGAACTAACAGCAACCATGAAGATCCAGTTCATATGAGTTATAGTTCTCAAAAGTAATAAAGTAGCTTCCGGTTTCCCCATCAGTCACTTCATGAGTTTGGTTTGTGAGAGTCAAATCCATGAGGACCAACCACCTCTATGGCGAGTGGTCTGGGAAGTCAAAATGGATATAAACTGCTCTTCACACTACCACTACACAGCACAGAAAGTACTAATAAATGAGATAAGATATATGTGAAACTGTTGCTTCTGTATCTGGCAATAATTACTGGATGGGTTATTATGAAATAAATTGAGGATGGCAAATACCTCATTCTTAGGTACTGACCTGCAAACCCCCGGCTCCTTCCTTGAGGGGGAGGTGGCATGGAGCCCATGGCTCGAGAATAAAGTGAAACAGGGTAGAGAGAGGGCACCATGGGAGGCACAAAAGTAGGTGATGGAAGTAGAGCAGAAGGCGGTGGATGATTCATGTTGACTCCTTCAAGGATACTCTGTCTCATCTTTTCCACTTTGGTTGCCAGGTCAGCCTTCAAATGAGGAACAGAATAATAATAGCAGCTGCCATTTTTTGAGCTTCTCCTATGTTTCAGGCACAGTATTGTATTGAGCAACCTAGGCACAGTCTCACAATTCTATTTCCATTAAGAAATTGAGGCCTATAGTTAAATGGCTTAAGGCTACATGCTCAGGAAGCCTATCTGGCACCAAAGCCCCCACTCTCCACGTGACACCATATTAGTTCCGACCAAGGCTTGTGAGGTACATTGACTAAGTCCAGGAAGACAAATATAACAATAAGGATTTACTAATGGTCTATTACATGGCCAGCATTGGGCTGGGTCATTTTTTAAAGGAGAGGTAACAGAATTAGGTAAAAGAGAGAACAAAAATCTGACAAATACAAAGCCTTTTAACTTTCTCCCCCATACGCAGGATCGGAGACCCTGAGCTCTGTCCAGGATAAGTCCATACCTCTAATCCAGAGGTCAGCAAACTTCCGAAAAGGGTCAGATAGTAAATATTTTAGGCTTTGTAGGCCATGATATCTGTCACAACCACTCCACTCTGCCATTGTAGCATGAACGCAGTCATAGACAGTATGTAAGTGAATGAATGTGGCTGTGTTCCAATAAAATGTTATTTACAAAAACAGGGGGTGGGTTGTATTACAAAAAACAGGAGGCAGGCTGGGTAGTTTGCCAACCTCTGCTCTAGTCCCTCAGCTCATTCCTGAGAAAATGGACAAAGGAGGAAGTAAGATTTCCTTTCCCTTGCCTTCCCTCATCTTTCCCAAGGTTTTGTCAAAAGAAAATCTTTGGCTTCTACTCTGTCGTCTACTTTACTACCCTCTTCTAGTTCCAAATATAGTCCTTTACAAAAAATGTCATCATTTGCAAAAGGGACTTATAGTTTTTGTAAATAAAGGAAACGAATTCTTAAGAGTTGGAGGAAAAGCATATAGTATATCTGAGTATTCCACGGGGAAGAAATATTTGGAGTAAGAAAAGGGATATGAAAACTTTAAGCTCATGAAGAAGCTTTCCAACATAGGATTTTATAACATGTACATACCAGACTATGGGCCTTTGGGACCACTGTCGACTAAGTTAGGTTAAGGTCAGACACATTTTCCCGCTTCTGCTCCCCCCCTCCCCAATGTCTCTGCTCCTTTCCCCTCCCTGCTTATTCATCCCCACAGCAGATCAGAGCAGGCCCTTAGCAGCTACCCAACATGCTGGTACCTGGCCATCACAGAGCTCAACCAGGGATACTCGCTCTCGGCCTGCTTTAATTAGCTTGCTCTGGAACAGCTTGCCATCAAAGTAAATCCAGGGGCAGCAGTGCTCCCAAGGGACTGGCTGGCCACAGGCATCATTAGCAAACAGAGCTGTGTCGACCCCACTCATGAAGAGGGCAGCAAGCTGGATCCCTCGGGCATCTAGTTTCTCAATCTGAAACCATCACAGAGGAAAAATTACTACTAAGAATCTGCTACTGATAACATTTACTCTTATTCCTGTCATGCTGTTTCTTCCAGTTAAATTTGAACATGTTGCCCTTCAATACAGACATTTGAGTGCACAGGAGCTTCTGTCCATGTCTTTCCATGAGATGATTTGAAAGGTACTCATCACAACATTAAAAAGACACCAACTTGAGATACCTTCAATGCTGATGAGGATGCAGTGAAATAAACAGGCACTCATATAAATCCGGTGAGGAATGTACATTACAATTAAAACAGTATGTATCAAGAACCTTGAAAATGTTCACATTTGTTAACTCAGAAATTCTACTTTTAAGAATTTATTCTATGGAAATAGAGATGTGAATAAAGTTCTATGCATAAAAATGCTAATTATAACATTACACATAATAGGGGGAAACTGGAAATAATCTACATCACCAACATTATAATAATTAAATAATACATCCATATGATAAAATATCATTTACTAAAAATTTTTAAGACATAGAAAACATGTGCTACGCTAAATGAAAAAACACAATATATAATTACATAAACAATATTGCAACTATGTAAAAGTGCATGATAAAGACTGGAAGAAAATTTCCACAGTGGTTATTTCAAGTTGGTGTGTTAGAAGATGGCTTCAACAGAAAAAGGGGAAGTATTTGCAAGTTCTCTCCTAGGTGTGGACTAGCATTAGCAACTGCTCTAGGACCAAGCAATACTACATTTACTGCAAATAGGAACCACTCACTGTTTGTCTTACGCTGTTTCATCTTTTCCTTAGTTGACCTCACCCAAATTAAAATTTTGCAAGTCTTATTGAACTTGATCTTCCACTTTACCCTAGGGCCTCACAGGAGCATGGCTACTGAAGTCAGGGGAGGGGTGGTCTGCATTAATAGCTATATTTATTGAGTACTTAAAATATGTGAGACACTGTTCTGTTTTACAGATTATTTTACTTAACATCATCATAATCCTACAAGTAAGGAAACTTAAGCTAGACAAGTAACCTGCCCAGGGTCACATAGCTAGGAGGTAATGAAGCCAGGATTCAAACGTAAGGCAGCCTAGCTTCAGACACTACCCTCCATACTATATTCTACTGCCTTCAGTGGGTGGATTTTCTTCCTTATGCTTTTCTATACATCCTCCTAATTCTCAATACATATTATTAAAAGGGGGAGTGACATTTACTCAGACAAGCAGAGGATACCAGGACAAATTCCTTGTACTGGATCTTGTAGGAGTTAGAAACCTCACCATGGTCTATGGGCCATGATTTATTTGCCTTGCTCAATATCTATCTTCTCTGTCCATTCTCATCCATCAGTATGGGAGCAATGTAGCAGGCACCTCTTGGTTTTATTAATAGACATAAATATTTGGTTAAATTAAATCAAACACTTACATGCAGAACTTACTCTTCTCCCTAGCTCCAGGAAAAAAAAAGACCTAAAGTAGAGCTATAAGCTCATAAAAGAAAGAACTTAAATGAGGGTGGTTCAAATCACCTTGAGTTCTTGGAGTTGATCTGGTTCATAAAGCTGGGTAGACACTGCCTGTGCAAGGAAGGTGTCTAGCTCATGACGATGCAGGATTCGGCCACCAGGCCACTGAACCATGTACCTAGAAAAATAAAAGCATTGTTATTAGGCCACAAAAGTGCATTTATTCATGTCAAAAACACTTATTAAGCTAAGAACCTACCATGAGCCAGACTCTAGGCTAGGTTTTTAGCAATTCTAACTGAATGAAACAAAAAGAATCTCTGCTTTGGTTACTTGCAGTCTGAGTGGTAGAGGAGACAGGCGTGTACATCAACAATGACAGGACAATATGTTAAGCACCAAGATAGAAGAACACACAGGGTGCTATGAGAGTACAGAAGAGGGCCACGACTGTAAGTGTGAGGGAGGGCATCCTGAAAAAAGTTAGCAGGAGCTTAGTTTCAAATGGCCCATAGAATTTAGTGAGGCAAAATGTGAGGAAAGGATGTTCCAGGTTAAGGGAAGAGTATGTGTGAAGGAATGGAGGTATGGTTCAGCACGATGCACCAGGTTTCATATTGCTGAAGCTAAGCATGTCTGGAGTGACAGGAGGCAAGATTAGAAAGTAGGCCAGGGGTCTTCCCCTGTGGAACCATCCAGTCAGCTGAGCAGTAGTAGGGATGTGAGCAGTGGTGCTAGGATGGGAAGCAGTGCCTTCCATGCTCATGTGGAAACGGCCCAGAAAACCGGTGTCTTTCAACCTAAGGACCGAGGGCTGACCGAGTTCCCCTCAGAGTTGCAGAAGCTGAGGAGCAATCTCAGGACCATCGACTTGTCCAACAAGATGGAGAGCCTACAGCCTTTGCTGATAGGGAAGTTCATTCTCCTGAAGAGCCTCTCCCTGATCAACAACAAACTGACTGTTCTGCCTGAGGAGATATGCAATCTGAAAAAACTAGGGATGCTAAGCTTAAACCACCTGAGAGAGCTGCCATCTACCTTTGGGCAACTCTCTGCCCTCAAGACCCCAAGCCTCTCTGGGAACCAACTGCGAGCACTATTACCCCAACTTTGTAGCCTACGGCACCTGGGAATCCTCAGTGATTCCCAGGTCTGCCTACTTGCTGTGGAAGGCAATCTTTTTGAAATAAAGAAACTTCAAGAACTAGAAGGCTACGATAAGTATATGGAGAGGTTCACAGCCACCAAAAAGCAGCTTGCAAGATGTCCTCCAGGACCATGGCAACCTTATAGGATACTGAAAGGGGCAGCCTTGCAAACGTAACAGGAAAATACCTAATCCCACAATTTCCCCAGTAATAGTTAAAGATCAATCCTATGAGTTCTCTCACTAACAGGCACCCTGCAGGAATTCTCTTTTGCACAACTTCTGAAGAGAGCTGAATGGACAGAAAGGAGATGTAAATCTCTCTTTCAAAATTGTTTTTTTGAGAATTTTCTTTTATAGAGTTCCTGAGTAAACAGCAGGAGAAGGAGCTCCAAGCCTCAACCATGTCTCACCATATCTCAAGGGCAGAGTCACATCTCCTGTGATAATCCCTTCTCCAAGGAAAGGCAGGAAACCAAGTTTTGGACTTTGACATCCTGCTGCCGCTTTTGTTATCAACTGCCATCACTATTTTTTTCCTCTTCATCCCCCTTAAAATCAGCAAGCCACTCGGCCTCACTGCTGGCACCCCCTTCTCTTTCTTTGGGATGCCACGCGTCTCCCTGCTCTCCCCCCACTTCCCCGCTCTCTTTCACTCTCTCTCTCTCTCTCTCCTCTAAGAAGACAAAATAAACTTTTTTACTTTCATATATCTCAATCTCTGCATGAGAAATCTTTCTCCAACCCCGCCGTGAGCACCTACTAAGCTTTCCACCCTAACAGACACTGACTTGGAACCTCTGTTGGAATCCGGCTGAATCAAAGGCTCCTATTATTGTCAAGGATATCTGCAGTAAGGAGATGACACTCCAGGAGATTATATTTCACACAACGAACTTTTTCCTTTTCAGGGCTCTTCTCAAATAAGGAATCAGGAGATAGGAAGATTCCTCTATTCTGAGTCATGGATAGGGCAATGGTCAAGGTTGATCTTCAAAACCATCATTAGTTTGGCTTTAAGAAACCGTTAGTAGCTAGTTGCTATTTATAACGTAAGGGGTGCCGCCTGGTAACAGAATACCTCCACACCACAGTTTGAGATTTTGTTTAGTTTCAATGTGAGAGCTTTCATAAAGTCAGCTGCTATTCCATCTTTGTGTTAATATTTCATATTTTTATGAAATTCAAATAATTTGTGAGAGGCTGCTATGGTTAATCTAAGGATTTATGATTCTATTCCAGTCCATCAGTTCAATCGCAGTGTTTATACTTGGAATTCAGGACATACATAAATATATTATAGTTTGTCTTGATTAAAAGTGTGCTTTGTCAGAGAAGTACCAACACAACACTAAGATGTTTCCCAAGGCTGCAGTAGCAAATTCTTTACTATTGCAGGTGCCTTATTGGTAGAGGGCTCTTATTTAGAGCAAAAACTGTATACGTAACACTTGTAAGACAAAAGGGATTTTAACAATCAAGATTTTCCTGAAGCTTTGTTAGAAATAATGTCTTATTTCTGGTACTCTTTTCCCCTTTTTGTATTTATAATGCTACTAATCAAATTACCTATCAAGCAACCATTACTACAATATTTTAAAACAACCTATGTTTATCAAGTTTATTCTCTGAACGAGAGAATATACTAAATAAAGAATTTTTAATGAAAAAAAAAGGAAAGTAGGCCAGATCATGAAGAGTCTCAAAACCAGGATTAATTCATGCTGTTTTAGGGGAGTAAAAAAGAAAAGAAAACAAAACAAAACAAAACAAAAAAGCCAGGATTAAAGCATTTGGACCTTCATACTGCAATTGTAGGAAAACATTTAACCAGGAGAGCGATATTGATTGGCTCAGAGGAGAAGAGACAAGGCATGGATACCAGTTGGGAGGTGACTACAGCAATCTGTGGCTAAAGGAGAACTGAACAAAGGCACTGGATGAGGGGATGGAGGGGGCCAGGGGGACAAAGAGAAGAGCTATTAAGGAGATAAATCCACAGGACTTGGTCATGGATTTTACAGGAAGAAGTGAAGAAAAGGGAAGAGTCTAAGAGTCCTAGAATTCTGGCTTGGGCAGATGGCTAGATGACATTAATGAGTACTTGAATCGCATGTCCATGAATTGAATATGCCTTACTGTTCTAGATACTGAAAATGCGGAAAGAGGAAGGAGGTGGGGAGGAGGAGAGAGAGGGAGAGAGGTGGAGGGAGAGGGAGAGAGAGACAGGGTGGGGGGAAGAGAGAGATGAAAAAAATACACCAGTACAAAGTCTATATCCTTAGCTCCCTGAAGGCCCACAAGACAATGAGCCTTCTGCCCATTCTTTCATTTTTAACCTTTCCATCTTAATTTGTTGGCAAAATGTACAGCAAAAATAGAAGAAGAAAACAAATGCAATTACAGTGGGACACTTTAATTCTCCCACTGATAACTGATACCACCATCAAGCTACGACATGTAAAATATACCTAAAATACATTTAAAGTCACAGAATACTTGAATAATATTAATACAATAAATAAAGTTTAAATGCTTGATTGACTTTGTGCAAAGAAAACACATTCTTTTCAAGTGCCCATGTGAGTTCCCATGAGGCCTAAGACCTTGCTTGTTTCCCCTCGTTTGTCTTTATTATCTCTTATTTATCATAAACTATCTAGTATAGTACATGGCATAGAATAGGTATTGGCAAACACTTATTGGAGGAGTGACTGGATGCATCAATCAGGCCATGCCAGACAAAAAAACAAAACAGAGAAAACCCCAGCAAAAAGCATCCTCCAAAGCAGAATTGTACCAGTCACATCCTGACCACTTGCAAGAAAAACTGACTTAAAGGAGCTCCTAAAGGACTCAAGTGTGGAGACAGGCAAGCTACAGAAAGACTAACACAACACAAACAGTGTGATTTTACAAGTTGAACAGATTGTTTTGGGTGCTCTGAGAGAGTGACTAAATTTACCTGCGAGAATCACAGAAGACTCCACAGATGAGGGAACATTTAATTTCCTAGAGATTGGAGATTTTTGTTTGGTTTATACTTTAATGTTAATTTGCAATTTTAAATATCACTATAACCTTAATAGAGCATGTGGCACAGTGAGTGCTCAATAAACGTTTGCTAAACAAATGAGCCAATGTTAGGAAATTCAAAAGGAAATACTAGCTCCATCTTTGGACCAGCACTGCTATTCAACTAGTTTTGAATGAATTATGAGACAGAGTATGGTCCAATGGGTCAGAGGAGCGAGAGGCTCAGAAATGGGACAGCAGAAAATAATAATAATTACTAAATCAACCAATGTTTAGTGATGCTTATCCTGTGTGATTTTTGGAATTATATAATTCCAATGTGGATTTTCTCTGGAAAAACTATAGTGTTACTTTTTTCCCGAGGAATTTCTTCAATCTCAATGACAGTATAACATTTTTATTATTACTATTAGTAGTAGTTACATTATTATACATGCTATACATGAGCATTATATATTCTATTATATGCAGCAAACTATAAGTTACACATATGAATAATATTTACTAAAGGCCTCTGATATTTTAGACACCTTGCTAGGAACTTTATATACATAGAATGTAGTGACACAGAATACAAACTTGGAGGCTGACATCCTTGGTTCTAATCTAGGTTCCACTACTCCTTTTCTATGTGACTCTGGGCAATTATTGTTTTAACCTCTAGGGGATTTAGCTTGCTCATATCTAGAATGGGGATGATGCTACCTACATCTCAAAAGGCTGTAATAAGTAAAGAAGAGAAAGCACACAAAAGCACTCAGCAGGCACTCTTGGTTACCATTTGAAACTGAACCAATTATAGTATAATCCTTCCTTTAAGATTTGGTAAGGCTCTTTTTTTAATCATGTATTAAATTCTCATACATACAAAGCTCTGTTTCTACCCTATTTATTCTACGTTTATTTCTCACACCACTACCATACTGACTTAAATTTTAAATATGCTTTAATATTTGGGAGTCTCCCTTTTACTCTACATCTTTTAATTTTAAGTAACATTTATAATTTTATGCTACATATGAAAGTATATCACAAAAGTTCAAGTTCATTCTCATTCACAAAAATGTTAAAAAAAGCAAAAAAGTGTAAAGAAAATGAAAAATAAAAAATGAAATAATTCATAATCTTACTGTTCAGGTAAAACCACTGTAAAGATTGTTATGATTGTGGCTTGTTTCCTCCTACCATCTCAATTCTCAATTTTTTCTTTCATATTATACACAGGACATTGTATCTTGCTTTTCTTTTCTTTTTCTTTTTTTTTTTTTTTTTTGAGACAGGGTCTCTCTCTGTTGCTCAGGCTAGATAGAGGGCAATGGCGTCATCCTAGCTCACTGCAACCTCAAACTCCCAGGCTCAAGCGATCCTCCTGCCTCAGCCTCCCAAGGAGCTGGGACTACAGGCACATGCCACCAGGTCTGGCTAATTTTTTTTATTTTTTCTAGAGACGGGGTCTCACTCTTGCTCAGGCTGGTCTCGAACTCCTGACTTCAAGTAATCCTTCCGCCTCGGCCCACCAGAGTGCTAGGATTACAGGTGTGAGTGACTGCGCCCGCCCCAAAAACATGATTTTTAATGACTGCATGTTCATTATGTGGATATATCAATTTACTCAAACATTCCTATAATTTACTATTTATACTTTTATTATAAATAATACTACAAAGATACTCACATATTAAATCTTGCCTATATCTGATCATTCATTCCCTTAGGATAGATTCCTAGAAGTGGAATCATTAGGTCACAGGTTACGTCCATTTTGCAGGTCCTTAATACATATAGCAAAACTGTTTTACAGACTAGTTCCCAGACCCAATTTTTACACCCTATTTCCCAGCAGTGTGTCAGCATGGATTGTTATTGTTAATATTTGATGATTTAATGGACAAAAATAAGTCTCTAACTATTTAAATGTTTCTTTTTTCTTTTTTTTTGAGACAGGGCCTCACTCTGTTGCCTGGGCTAGAGTGCAGTGGCATCATCATAGCTCAAACTCCTGGGCTCAAGTGATCCTCCTGCCTCAGCCTCCTGAGTAGCTGGGACTACAGGCATGCGCCTCCGTGCCCAGCTAATTTTTCTATTTTTTTTTTGTAGAGACGGGGCCTCACTATGGTGCTCAGCCTGGTCTCAAACTCCCGGCCTCAAGAAATCCTCCCACCTCAGCCTCCCAAAGTGCTAGGATTGCAACAGATGTGACCCATCACACCAGGCCTAAATTTGCTTCTTTGATTGCTAAGGGTGAGGGTGCATATTTTTCCAAACACTTCTTTCTATGACTGGTCAATGTCTATCATAGACACATTAGTTAATTTGTCTGTTCTGTCTATACCTCTTTCTCAGATAATGTAAAGCCCTGTCTTTATAATACTGACAGCTGTTCGGACAAGTGGTGGACAGCCCAAGTCAAACCAATCCATGGCTTGCCAATCCAAGTTTTGAGAATGTGAGTTAAGAGATGCAGACACCAATCAAACAGACATACGGAAAGAAGAGCTACCTATGCAGGCCTATGAGAGAGTGGGCAGTCTCTGTTCCTGACTTTCCAGGACCATTCCCTATGTGTACCACTTTTCTTGTCCTTGGACGACTAGGAGACTACTTGTTATATATTTAATATAACTAGAGTGGCCTTTGTTTTTTATAAGCAAATGGGTCTGAAGAGAGTGTCATTTACCCATTTGGGGTTCTGGTATCTAAGGCTTTATGTATTGAGAATATTAACACAGTGTCCTAACTGTTGCAAATATTCCCCCAATTTGTCATGTTTTTAAAAAATTTTATGTATTTTGGCATAAAGATACAGTCAGTTATTGATCTTCACCTTTTTATATCTTTACTTTTTTGAGGTAGAGCTCAGTCTTCATTTTTTTCTTTAACACTACTCACTTTTTAAAATAAACTTTTTATTTTGGAATAATTTTTTTTAATTTAATTTTCTTTGAGACAGGGTCTCACTCCGTCGCCCAGGCTAGAGAGCAGTGGTGTCATCATAGCTCACTGCAACCTTAAACTCCTGGGCTCAAGTGATCCTCCTGCCTCAGCCTCCCGGGTAGCTGGGACTACAGGCACGTGCCACCACACCTGGCTAATTTTTCTATTTTTTGTAGAGACGGGGTCTCACTCTTGCTCAGGCTGGTCTCAAACTCCTGGCCTCAAGCAATCCTCCCACCTTGGCCTCCCAAAGTGCTAGGATTATAGGTGTGAGCCACTGCGCCTGGCCTATTTTAGAATAATTTTAGCATAGACAGAAACTTACCTTAAAAAGCTTTACTGAGGTATAATTTACATACCATAAAATTTATCCTTTATAAATCTGCCACAATTCAATAATTTTTAGTAAATTTACAGAGTTGTACAACTATCACTACAATTGAGTTTTAGAGCATTTGCACTGCCCCCAAAAGATCCCTCATGACCATGTGCAGTCATTTGCCATTCCCACCTAAGGCAGTCACTAACCTACTTTCTATCTACAGATTTGCCTGTTCTAGACATTTCACATAAGTGGAATAATAAAATGTGTGGTCTTTTCTGTCTGGCTTCTTTCCTTAGCATAATTTTTGTTTTAATTAAACTTTTTATTTTGATGTTATTATAGATTCACATGCAGTTGTAAGAAAAAAAAAGGGAGATCCCTCGAATACTTTACCAAGTTTTCCTAATGGTAATATCTTGCACAACTATAGTACAATATCACAACCAGGATACTGACATTGATCCAGTCAAGACAGAACAGTCCCATCACTACAAGGATCCATCAAGTTACCTTTTATAATCACACCCATCTCCTTCCCCCACTCCACATTCCTAATCCCTGGCAAGCACTATTCTCCATTTCCATAATTTTGCCATTTTAACAATGTCATATAAATGGAATCACATAGTATATAATCTTTTAAGATTGGCTTCTTTTTTTACATAGCATAATTCCCTCAAGATTCATTCATTTTTTTTTTCAATAGTTTGCTCTTTTTTATTGCTGAGTAGAATTCCATGGTATGTACAACAGACGAACCATTCATCCACTGAAAAACATCTGGATTGTTTCCAGTTTGGGGCTATTAAGAATAAAGGTGCTATGAACATTCATGTACAGGTTTCTGTGGGGACATAAATTTTCATTTCTCTGGTGTAAATGCCCAAGAGTACAATTGCTGGGTTGTATGATAGTTTTTAAAGAAACTGCCAAATTGTTTTCCAAAGTGGCTGTACTATTTTACATTCCCATCACCAATGTATGAGTGATCCAGTTTCTCTGCATACTCCCTAGCATTTGGTTTTATCACTATTTCTTATATTAGCCATTCTGAAAGGTGTGTAGTAATAAGTCTTTGTGTTTTTAATTTGCATTTCCCTAATGGCTAATGATGTTCAACATCTTTTCATGCATTTATTTGCTATTGTATATCCTTTTCAGTGAAATGTCTGTTCATGTCTTTTGCCCATTTTCTAATTGGATTATTGGGACCTTTTTTATTGTTGAGTTTTGAGAGTTCCTTATACATTTTAGATACTAGTCCTTTGTTGGACATTTGGTTTGCAAACATTTTCTCCCAGTTTGTAGCTTATCTTATCCTCTTTACATGGGTTTTTAAAGGGCAAATATTTTTAATTCTGATGAGGTCCAATTTATCAATTTCCCATTTTATGCATTGCGTCTTTGGTGACAAGTCTAAGAACTCTTTGCTTAGCCCTAAATCTTGAAGATTTACTATGATTTTTTTCCCCTAAAAGTTGTATAGTTTTGTGTTTTGAGTTAATTTTCTGTATAAGGTCTGAGGTTTGGTTTAGGTCAAGGTTCATTTTTTTGCCTATAGATGTCCAATTGCTCCAGAACCATTTGTTGAAAAGGCTATCCTTTGTCTAATGAATTTTTTTGCACCTTTGTCAAAAATCAGTTGAACATATTTGTGTAGTTCTATTTCTGGGTTTTTTATTTTGTTCCACTGATCTATGTGTTTATTCCTTAACAAATACACCACTGTCTCAAATACTTTAGCTACATAGTAAGCCTCAATATTAGGTAGAGTGATTCTATTTTTTTTCCCAAGATTGTTTTAGCTATTGTAAGAGTTTGTGCTTTTTGATATACATTTTAGAATAAGTTCGCCTAAAGCAAAAAATCTTGCATTAAACCTTTAGATCACTTTGTAGAGAAATGACATCTTTACTATTGTGAGTCTTCTAGTCCATAAACTCTCCATTTATTTAGGCCTTTTTTGATTTCTTTCATCAACATTTAGCATAATGATTTTGAGGTTGATTCATGGGCTGGCCTATATCAGTAGTTTGGTTTTATTGTTGAGTAATATTCCATTGATGTACATACCACATTATGTGTATCCATTTACCAATTGATAGATATTTGGGTTATTTCCATTTTTTGGCTATTATGAATAATGCTTCCATGAAATTCATAGTGCAAGTCTTTCAAATGTCTTGGATAGATACCTAGGACTGAAATAAATGAGTCATATGATACATTTATGTTCAATCTTTTAAGAAAATACCAAACTTATCCCCAAAGTAACTATACCACTTCAAGTTCCCACCATCAATGTATGAGAGAATTCCAGTCTCTCCACAACCTCACCAACATTTGTTATTGTCTTTTTTATTATAATCATTCTAGCTGAGTGAAGTGGTATTTCATTGTGGTTTAAATTTGCATTTCCCTAATGATTACTGAAGTTGAAAATTTTTTCATGTTTATACTCCAGTCCTATATCTTCCTTGGTGAAATGTCTATTCATATCTTTTATTCATTTTTTAACTAGGCTGTTTGTTTTCTTATTATTGAGTTGTAAAAGATTTATATATTTTCTTCATACAAGTCCTGTATCAGATTTATGATTTGTAAATATTCCTGCAGTCTGTGGCTTGTCTTTTTCAGTTTCTTAATGGTGGCTTTTGAAATGCAAGAAAGTTTTATATTTTGATCAAATCACACACACACACACATATATATATATATTCTATGAAATCTTTGCCCAGCCCAAAGTCATGAAAATTTTCTATGTTTTCTTCTGTAAGTTTTGTAGTTTTAATTATTACCTTTGGTCTATGATCTATTTTGAGTAATTATAGTGTGAAGTAAGGGTCTAAATTCATCACTCAACATTATTGTCATTCATCATCATTCTAAATTCAATGACAATGGAGCGTTGTTATTAGGGGTACATATGTTTATAATTATTATATCTTCCTGATGAATTGACCCTTTTATCATTATAAAATGTTATTTGTCTATAGTAATATTACTTGTCTTAAAGTCTATTTTGTCTCAGTACAACCATTACAATTTTCATATGGTTATTGTTTCATAGTATGTTTTTTCTCTCCTTTTTTTTTTTTGTGACAGAGTCTCACTCTCTAACCCCAGCTAGAGTGCAGTGGCGTCATCATAGCTCACTGCAACCTCAAATCTTGGGCTCAAGCGATCCTCCTGCCTCAGCCTCCCAAGTAGCTGGGACTACAGGTGCATGCCACCATGCCTGGCTAATTTTTCTATTTTTGTAGAGATGGGGTCTCACTCTTGCTCAGGCTGGCCTTGAACTCCTGAGCTCAAGTGATCTTCCTACCTTGGCCTCCCAGAGTGCTAGGATTACAGGTGTGAGCCACTGTGCATGGCTCTCATGCTATATTTTTTCTATTCTTTTTCTTTCAACCTATTTATGTCTTTGAGTCTAAAGTATATCTCTTATAGACAGCATGTTCATGTTTTTTATCCAATCTAGCAATCTCTTCCTTTTGATTGGAGTGTTCAATCCATTTATATTTGATGTAATTGTGCATATGGTTAAATTTAAAGGTCTCATACCTTTTTTGCTTGTTCCTCTTTTATTGCCTTCTTTTATGTTCAACAGATATCCTCTAGTGTAGCATTTTAATTTTTGTGTTGGTTTTTTATTATATTTTTAGTTATTTTCATAGTGGTTGCTCTGTGGATCAAAATATACATCTTATCACACACTACTTCAAATTAATACTAAATTAATTTCAGTAGTATGTAGAAACTTTGTTCCAATACAGTTCTCTTCACTCCTTCCATTGTGCTATTATTGTCACTTATAGTATACCTTTATCCTAAAACTAACACATAATTTTATAATTATTGATTAATGCAGTTGTCTTTTAGGTCAGTTAAGTGAATAATTGATTAATGCAGTTGTCTTTTAGGTCAGTTAAGTGAATAAATGAGAAAAAATATATTTATACTACTTTTTATGTATACCTATGTAATTACCTTTATAGGTGGTCATTATTTATTCATCTGGTGTCATTTCCTTTCAGTCTGAAGGACATCAATTAATACTTAAGGTAAATTGGTAGCAATAAATTCTCTTAGTCTTTGGTTATCTGGAAATCTATTTATTTCACTTTTTATTTTATAACTGTATTGAAATAAAATTAACATACTATACAATTCATCTATTAAAAGTGTATAATTCAATGTTTTTTAGTATATTCATGGTGTTGTATAACCATCACCATTATCTAATTCCACAACATCTAATTTACCTCCAAAGGAAACCCCCTATCCATTAGCAATCATTCTACGTTTGCTCCTCCCCCAAACCCCTGGCAACCAATAATCTCTGTATCTGTGGATTTGCCTATTCTGAACAGTTCATATAAATAGAATCATATAACATATGGCCTTTTGTGACTGGTGTCTTTCACTTAGCCTAATCTTGTCAAGGTTCATCCATGCTGTAGCACGAATCACTAGTTAATTCCTTTTCATAACTGAATAATGTTTTGTTGTATAGGCTGGGCATGGTGGCTCATCCCTCTAATCCCACACCTTGGGAGGCCAAGGCGGGAGGATCGCTTGAGGCCAGGAGTTGGAGACCAGCCTGGGCAACATACCAAAACCCTGTTTCTACAAAAAATTTTTTTAAAATTCTATTTTATGGATATACAATATTTTGTTTACCCATTCACCAGTTGATGGACATTTAGTTTGTTTACACTTTTTGGCTATTATGAATAATTCTATATTAACATTTGTGAACATGTTTTTGTGTGGACTTGTGTCATTTTATGTTCCCACCAACAATGTATGAGGGTTCCAATTTGTCTACATCCCCTTCAACACTTGTTGTATATCTTTTTGATTATAGCCACCCAGATGAATGTAACTGGTTTCTCATTGTGGTTTTGATTTGCATTTCCCTAATGACTAATGACATTGATCATCTTTTCATGTGCTTGTTGGACATTTGCATATCTTCTTTGGAGAAATGTCTATTCAAATTTTTGCCCATTTAAAAAATTGAATTATTTGTCTTTTATTGTTTGAGTTGTAAGAATTCTTTATATATTCTGGATACTTAGCCCTTATCAGATATATGGTCCACAAATATTTTCTCCCATTCTATGGGTTGTGTTTTTACTTTATTTGTGGCATTGTTTCCAGCACACAAACTTTAAATTTTGATCTAGTCTAACCTATCTATTTTTCCTTTTGTCAACTTATACTTCTGGCATCATACTGAAGAAACCATTGCCTAATCTGAGGTCACAAGAGTTATACCTGTTGTATTCTAAGAGTCTAACTCTTATATTTACATCTGTAAATTTTGAGTTCATTTTTGTGTATGGAATGAGGTAGAAGTCTAACTTTATTCTTTTACATGTGGATATCCAGTTGTCCCAGAACCATCTGTTGTAAAGCCTATCTTTCCTCCATTGAATTGTCTTGGTATCCTTGTCAAAAATCAATTGACCATAAATGGCAGTTTATTTCTGGACACTCAAATATATTCCATTAATTTATATGTCTACCCTTATTCCAGTACACCACTGTCTTGATTACTGTAGCTTTGTAGTAAATTTTGAAATTGTACAGTGTGAATCTACAACTTTTTTCTTTTTTCAACATTATTTTGGCTATTCTGGGTCTGTGTTAGTCCATTTTCTGTTACTTATAACAGAATACCTGAAACTGGGTAACTTATAAAGAAAAGGAATTTATTTCTTACAGTTATGGAGGCTGAGAAGTCCAAGGTCAAGGGGCTGCATCTGGTGAGAGTATTCTTGCTGGTCACACGGTGATCGTGCTCACGTGCCATCTCAGGTCTCTCTTCTTCTTCTTATAAAGCCACTAGTCCCCCTCCCATGAAAACTCATTAATTCATTAACTCATTAATCCATGAATGGATTAACTCGTTCATGAGGGCAGAGTCCTCATGATCCAAGCACCTCTTAGGGGCCTCACCTCTCAATACTGCCACATTTGGGATTAAGTTTCAATATGAGTTTTGGAGGGGACATTCAAACTATAGCAGGGTCCCTTGCATTTACACATTAATTTTAGCATCAGTTTGTTAATTTCTACAAGGAAGACATCTGGGATTTTGGATTCCGTTGCATATATAGATCAATTTAGGGAGTACTGCCATCTTAATAATATTTTATCTTATCCATGAACATGGGGTGTCTATTTATTTAAGTATTCTATAATTTCTTTCAACAGTGTCTCGTAGTTTTCAGTGTACAAGTCTTGTACTTCTTTTGTTAAATTTATACCTAAGTATTTCATTCTTTTTGACATTATCATAAAAGGATTGTTTTCTTAATTTTATTTTTGGAATAATAATTACTATTGTACTAAAACACAATTGATATTTGTATATTGATCTTATATCTTGTGATCTTGCTAAACTCAATTACTGTTTCTAATTGTCTTTCAGCGGATTCCTTAGAATTATCTATATGTAAGATCATGTCCTTTGCTTCTTCCTTTTCAATAACTGTGCCTTTTATTCCTTTTTTCCCCTCAGGAATTTTTTTTTTTTGTATTTGTAATGACTGAAACAAAAAAACATCTAAAACCATAGCTTCTGGAAGAATCACTTGTTCTTGCTTGTCTTATACTGATCTTTGAACTTGACCTTGGCCTCCTGCCAGGCCCTGTGTTTAAGAATAGGACTTATGAAGACATCCTTGTTGACAACAGTTTTTTCCAAAGAGATATCCACAGAGTATCTTGGGGCATGAAGTGATTGTAGTTATAAATGTTCACAAAAGATTTGATCTTTGATTTCTTGACGATTTCCTTCTTGCCCATGGCAGCTGTAACTTTTCAGGGATAGTGATCAATTCTAGCCACCAGAGCATGGCTGTAGCGTGGTCTGAGGTACCATCATCAATTGTCTCTGGGTTAGTGTTTGGCCAGGAGCAGCTTCACCTTCCCAGATTTCATGAACTTGCCCATTTTGACAACAAGCACCAGGGCCTATAACAGAAAGGCTCCTTTTTCTTGACTTATCATGCTGGCTAGAACTTGTACTACAATGTTGAATAGAAGGGGTAAGCGTGAATATCCTTGCCTTGTTCCCATTATTGAGGGGAAAATCTTTTACCATGATGTAGGATGTTTTTATATGTTACTTTATTTAATTTGCTACTATTTCGTTGAGGAGTTTTACATCTACATTCATAAGGACTATTGTTCTATAATTTTATCTTGCAATGTCTTTGTTTTATTTTGATTTCAAGGTAATATCTGCCTCATAGAATGAGTTGGGAAGTGTTCCTTTCTCTTATTTTTTGAAACAATGTGTGAAAGATTGGCTTTAATTCTTCTTTAAATGTTTGGTAGAATTAATCAGCAAAAGACATTGGGCCTGGGCTTTACTTTTTGGGAAGTTTTTAATTACTAATTTGAGCTCTTTACTTGCTATATGTCCTCTTAGATTTTCTATTAATACTTCTTCTTGAGTTAGCGTTGATAATTTGTGATATGCTAGGAATTTGTCAATTTCATCTATGTTATCTAATTTGATGGCATATAATTGTTCATAGTATTCCTTCATACTCTTGGTTATTTCTCTAAAGTCAATAGTAATGCCCCCTTTTTCACTCCTGATATTAGTAATTTGAGTTTTTTTTTCTTTTTTCCTTGGTCACTCTAGCTAAATAAAGGCTTATCAATTTTTTGGGTTTTTTAAAAAAAACAACTTTTGGTTTTGTTTAATTTTATCTATTCTTTATTTCATTTATATCCAATCTAGTCTTTATTGTTTCCTTCGTTCTGATTTCTTTGGGTTTAATTTAGTCTTCCTTTTTCTAGTTTCTTAAGGTAGAAGATTAGGTTACTGATTTGAGATCTTTCTTCTTTTATAAGTGATTGTAAATTTCTCTCTTAGCACTGCTTTAGCTGCATATCATAAATTTTATGTTGTTTTCATTCATCTCAAGGTATTTTCTAATTTCCCTCGTGATTTCTCCTTTGACCCATTAGTTATGTAGGAGTGTGCTGTTTAATTTTTGTATATTTGTGAATTTTCCAAATTTCCTTTTGTTAATGATTTCTAATTTCATTTCATTGTTGTAAGAGGTGATATTTAATGATTTTAATCCTTTTAAATTCAATAAGTCTTGCTTTATGGCCTAACATATGGTCTATCATGCAGAATGTTCCATGTGCACTTGAAAGGAACACATTCTGCTGCTGTTAGGAGGAGTATTCTATACATGTCTGTTAGATCTAGTTGGTTTATAGTATAGTTCAGGTCTTTTATTTCTTTGTTGATCTTCTACATACTTGTTCTATCCATTTTTGAAAGTGGGGGATTGAAGTCTCCAAGTATCATTGTTGAATTATCTATTTCTACTTTCATTTCTGTCAGTTTTCTTTCATCTATTTTTGGGCCCTGTTAAGTACATATATTTATAATTGTTATCCTCTTGATAAATTGACCCTTTTATCATTATAAAATATTCCTTTTAGTTTCTAGTAACATTTTTATTGTCTTAATGTTTATTTTGTCTGGTATTAGTATTGTCATCCAGGTCTCTTATGGTTGTTTGTATGTATATCTTTTTACTTTCAACCAACTTGTATCTTTTAATCTGAAGTGTGTCTCCTGTAGACAGAATATAGTTGCATTTTGTTTTCATACATATCCGACAATCTCTGCCTTTTGATTGGATTTGTAATCCATTCAAACTAATGTTATTATTAATATGGTAGATTTGCATCTGCCATTTTGCATTTTATGTGTCTCATGTGTCCTTTCTAACTCCTTTCTTTACTGTCTTCTTTGTTGTCGGTGGATGTTTTCTAGTGTATCATTTTAATTCCTTTAATAATTTTTTTTTTGAGACAGAGTCTTGCTCTGTTGCCCTGGCTAGAGCATAGTGATGTCATCTTAGCTCGCTGCAACTTCAAACTCCTGGGCTCAAGCAATCCTCCTTTCTCAGCCTACCGAATAGCTGAGACTACAGGAGCGCACCACCACGCCTGGCTAATTTTTCTATTTTTAGTAGAGACAGGGTCTCACTCTTGCTCAGGCTGGTCTCAAACTCTCGACCTCAAGCGATCCTCCCCCCTCAGCCTCCCAGAGTGCTGGGATTACAGGTGTGAGCCACTGCGCCTGGCCTAATTCCTTTAATAATTTTTAAATTAAAATTTGGGGTTATTTTCTCTAGGGTTTATAATATACAAATTAACTTACCAGTATCTACTTCAGATATATACTAACTTCATTCCAGTGAAGTATCAAAATTTTATTCCTATATAGCTCCATTCCTTCCCCTCGTTTTTGTGGTATTATTGCTGTACATATCGTGTCTATATAAATGCAACAATACATTGTTACAATTATTACCTTGTATAATTTTGTGTCTTTTAAAGAAGTTGAGAGAAGAAAGGATTGCAAGTATATACTTACAGCTGTTGTTATATTATCCTAACTATTTCTGGTTCTCTTCATTTCTTAGTGTGGATTTACTATCTGGTGTCATTTTCTTACTCTAATACATCTTTTTCCCATTTACCTTCTTTTTGCTGATACCATCAAATATATTACATTTCTGTATGTGATGGGCTCAACAATACAATTATATACATATTGTTTTATGCAATTGATTTTCAAATAAGAGAAAAAAGGAGAAGAAGTATGCAATTATACTGACTTTTGTATTAAATAATTTCCTACATAATTACCTTCACTGGCATTGTTTGTTTTTGTATGGATTTGAATTACTGTCTGTTGTCACTTGCTTTCAGCTTGTAGAACTTCCTTTAGGATTTCTTACAAGGCAGGTCTGCCAGCAACAAATCCTCTCAGTTTTTCTTTATCTTGAAATGTCTTCATTTTGTTTTCATTTTTAAAATACAATTTTACTGGATATAAGATTTGTAGTTGACAATGTTCTATTTCAGCACATTGAATATGTTGTCCCACTGCCTTCTGGCCTCCATTGTTTCTTTTCTTTTTTATTTTTTTGAGACAGGGTCTCACTCTGTCACCCAGGCTGGAGTGCAGTGTGTTGATCAGAGCTCACTTCAGCCTGAAACTCCTGGGCTCAAGCAATCCTCCTGCCTCAACCTCCCGAGCAGCTGGGACTACAGGCACGTGGCACCATGCCTGGCTAATTTTTCTATTTTTTGTACAGATGGGGTCGTGCTATGTTGCCCAGGCTTGTCTTGAACTCCTGGCCTCAAGCTATCCTCCCGTCTAAGTCTCCCAAAGTGTCGGGATTACAGGCGTGAGCCACTGCACCCGGCCTGGCCTCCATTGTTTCTGACGAGAAGTCTGATCTTTGTGGTTCCCTTGCATGTGATGAATTGTTTTTCTCTTATAGCACTGAAACACTCTTTATCTTTGGCTTTCATCATTTTGACTATGATATGTCTGGTGTGGTTATCTTTGTGTTTATCTCACTTGGAGTTCATTGAGCTTCTTGGATGTATAGATTAATATTTTTCATCAAATTTGAGAAGTTTTCAGCCATTAGTTTTTCAAATAATTTTTTCTGTTTAATTTTTTCTCTCTCCTTGCCTTCTGGTACTACCATTGCATGTATGTGGATGCACTTGATGGTGTCACCCATTTCTCTGAGGCTCTATTCATTTTTCTTTATTGTCTTATCTCTCTTTCTTCAGATCATACAATCTCTGTTGATCTATCTTCAAGTTTACTACTTCTTTCTTCTGCCAGCTCAAATCTACTGTTAATCCTCTCTAGTAAATTTTTCATTTCAGTTATTGTACTTTTCAACTTCAGAATATCTACCTGGTTCTTTTTAATAGTTTCTCTTTATTGACATCTTCTATTTGATGAGATATTGGCATCATAACTTCATTTAATTTGTTATTCATGGCTTTGTTTGGTTCTATGAACATTCTTATAATAACTGCTTTGAAGTCTTTGTCTGCTGTTTACCATGTTGGCCGCTTCAAAAGCCTGCTTTATTTACTGTGTATGGGTCACACATTCATGTTCCTTAGCATGTCTTAGAAGTTTTTGTTCAAAACTGGATATTTTAGATAATATATCACAGCAACCCTCCAGTCCAGGGCTGGCTGATGTTGTTGCTTGGTTGTTCTCTTGTTTAGTTTATTTAGTGACTTGGCTGTGCTAATTCTGTGAAGTCTAATTCCCATGCAGGGTGCAGCCTATCATGCCCCTGCCAAGAGTTTTCCCCTTTGTTTTTATCTTTTAGCCTGGCTACCTAGGTGTCACCTCTGGTGATGTCCTTCCAAACCCCTTTCAGTCTTCCTCTATGGGGAAGCTTTGCCAGGAGAAGCCACGGATTTCTGAAGACTACTGGAACAGTAGTCTGCAAAGTGAATACCCAACAATGGTTGCAAGACAGCACTTGGCTTTTGGCAATTTCTGAGAATATAAGTGCCATTTAGCAATTTGTGAACTGTAGACATGGTAAGAAAAAGTCAAAATGTAAATTTCTCCCTGGACTACCAGGGAAAGAAGCTTCAGCAAATAGCCCAATCCCACCTCCCCAGAGCCTAAGTCTCCTTTAGCATATTTTAAGTTCTAATGTGTCTAGAGCCTTATTCAGTATATCTGCTCTTAGACAACAACCTGTCAATTTTTGTGCTGGTATCACATTGTTTAAGTTTATAATACATTTAGGTATCAAGTAGGGCCAAGACACCTCTTATTGTTCTTTTTAAAAATTTCTAAGCTATTCTTGCTCATTTGCTTTTCCTGATGAACTTCAGAATTATTCTGTCAAGTGAACAAACACTAGTTTTTTTAAAATTTTTTGTTTAGTTCATGTATCTTATTAACTCATATACAATTACTTGTCTTCTGGTTTATTGAAGCAGTAAGTTAGACAACATTTGCCACAACAATGTTTATCAAAGTGGCTGGCCATAAAAACTCCAGCACATTCATCTGAAGGACACTCCTGACGAAGGTGACCAATTTTGCCATTCTTATCCACCTTATAGTATTCCAGGACAGCCAGCTTGACCTTCTTCATCTTATGCTTATTCTTCTTGGGAGCGGTATAAGACTTCTTCTTCCTTTTCTTAGCACCACCACGAAGTTTCAACACAAGATGTAGAGGGGACTCCTGTTAATGGATCAGAGGATGAAACAGGCTTTCATGCTTTTGAATGTTGTAGTCAGACAAATGCGTCCATTTTCCAGTTGCTTGCCAGCAAAAATCAGTCTTTGCTGATCAAGAGGAATTCCTTCCTTATCCAGGATCTTGGCCTTTACATTTTCTATTGTATCCAAGGGTTCAACCTAGAGAGTGATGGTCTTCCCCATAAGGGTTTTTATGAAAATCTGCATCTTGGTGGTGGCTCCACCGCAGATGGCGGATCAGAAAGGAAGACGAACACTAGTTTTTATATCTCTTTATTCTTTATATATCAGGATTGCACATGGTTAACCCAAATCCCCTATTATAGCTGAGAGTGAATCTAATGCTTCTCAATAGACTTGTTTCTCAGGAGAGACTCCTCAACTTCACCTATAAATCAAGAGGAGGGACCTTGTCCAATTTCATGTTCCATCTCTGGAAAACTGTTGAGATTTGAATGAACTTTTACTAGAAATGATAAGGCCTTGGTGCATGCCTCTCCACATTCAACAGGGCTGCACCCCACCCATAGAAGCTTTCAGTATCCCTCCCTCCTCAGTGATGACTATTATATGTGCAAAGGTTCTGACTTCCTCAAACTATATCAACCTTTCCTAGAAGGCTCCATTTCTCTAGGCCAAAAGCCCCACAAACATAAATTTACCCACAACTTTCCCAGCATTACTTTACTTTTATGAGAGGAATCTCTTACCTATAGTTAGTAGAAGAAATTGAAGAGTTTAGACCCCTAATATTCAATTAGGCTACATTTCAATGTTCCTACCCAGTGTTTACTTGTATTGCTGGGTAATGGAGTATTTAGGATAAATTAATCTTCATTTAAAATTTAATTTTAAATTTCCAACCAGATTTTATACTAATTGTTAAAACTGCATTCTTCTACCATTTTATCTTCTTAAAAAACAGGAATTGGGAGTTGGAGAAACTTGGGTTCAAACTCTCTCAGTACCCCTTACTAGGTAGCTATGTAACCTTTGCAAGTCACTGCTCTTTGAGTCTGTTTCCTCATCTATAGGTGGAAAGAAATAATACCTACTTTTCAGCATATTATGAAGATTTGAAGCATCATACACAAAGGGCTGAGTTAGTACACTGCCAGGTACATATATGTACTATTATAGTAGCTCTTGTTGATGATTTTATAAATACTGGGTTACTGATTTATATAGGGCAATTTCACCCTATATTAAATGACTCCAGATGTTACCTCTTCTTTTTGAGTCTTTTAAAAAAGTAATCTTTTGGCTGGGTGCAGTGGCTCACACCTGTAATCCCAGAACTTTGGGGAGGCCAAGGTGGGAGGATCACTTGAGGCCAGGTGTTCAAGATCAGCCTAGGCAATATAGCCAGACCCATCTCTACAAAATAAAAACAAAAAAAATTAGCCAGGTGTGGTGGTGTGTGCCTGTAGTCCCAGCTACTAGGGAGGCTGAGGCAGGAGGATAGCTTGAGCCCAGGAGTTCAAGGCTGTAGTTAGCTATCATTGCACCACTGTACTCCAGCCTGGGTGACAGTGTGAGACCTTGTCTCTAAAAAAAATAATAAAATAAATAAATAGTAATCCTTCATAAGATATTTGGGTACCAGAAAAAAAAAAAAGAAAGTAATCTTTCTATCTTTTCCCCTGTATTTAGGCGGTAGGGTATCACTTATCACTGCTGTCAGTGGGGCTAATTCTAAGAGTAGCTCCTACTCCCTGTCTTACCTCCCTTACAATTTACTGCTTCTGATCTGTTGAACACTAGAAAATCAGATGACCAAACTGTCAGAAATGTGTCTAAATTATGAATAAATATGCCAGGCATGGTAGCTCATGCCTGTAATCCCAGCACTTGGGGAGACCGAGGCAGGAGGATCACTTGAGGCCAGGAGTTCGAGACCAGCCTGAGCAACATAGTGAGACCCCATCTCTACAAAATAATAAAAAATTTGTTTTAAACAACAAAAAAGTAAGAATAAGTACGTGGAGCAGGAGGCTAAGGGATTCTCTTCAGGGAAGTATATAGAACTATTAGACTATTAGAGCACAGTCTTTGTGATACTTATTATAATAGCTGTTCATACGCCATTTTTAGTTATTTTTATGTTCCTGGATACATTCCATATAACCCAGAGCACCAAATAAATGGGAAAACGAGTGATTACTGTATATTTTAGATAGAAGATAAACAAAATGTGCAATTCGAGAGTTAACATGAGATAACGTAGAGCTGTGGCCCAGGAACATGTCAGGAAGTAGGAAGAATAAATCCTTATCCTTTTACCTATAGTTAGTAGAAGAAATTGAGGAGTTTAGACTCCTAGTACTTAATAGGCTAAAGTTCAATGTTCCTACTCACTATTTACTTGATATTGCTGGGCAATGCAGTATTTATGATCAATTAATCTTCATTTAAAATTTATTTCTAAATTTCCAACCAGATTTTATGCTATGTAACCTTTGAACCATTATTATTATTGGGAAAACCTCATAAGTCACTGATCTTAATGTCAAGTAGTTAGGGAATTAACATATATTGAGCATCTATTATGTGGTAGGGCCCATGCGTGCATTATTTCAGTGTTCAAATAGCTCTGAGAAGAATTGTTATACTCATTTATAGTGAGAAAACAGATGCTCAGAAAAGCTAAAGTGATTTATCCAAGCTGAAAAATGCCAGAACCATAATTCAAACTAAGGTCTTCCTGGTTTCAAAACTTAGTGCTCTATAACTCTCTGGTGAATTGTAGGGCCTGACCACCCTTTACACACCAGCAAATAAACAATGAGAAAGTATAATAGAAATAAATATCATCCATAATCACAACAATATATATCAAATGCCTAGGAATTAATTTTAAATTCAGGAGACCTGCATGGAAAACAATTAACTCTACTAAGACATAAAGGAAGAGACTTGAGCAAATGGGAAAGGTAAATTATTATCTTTGGATGGGAAGACTTAACATTATAAAGATGTCAATGCTCCCCAAAATCTATAAACTCAATTCAATGACAAAAATAATCCCAACAAGATTTTATAGATTGATTCTAAATTATATATGGAAGAATAAAGATTCACAAGGTGCAGGAATAGCTAGTACAATTCTGAAAGAAGAAGAGCAAAGAGCAGAGATTTGCCCTACCTGATATTAAGGCAAATTGCAAATCCTTAATAATTGAAATGATGTGATATTGATGACAGATCAAATAGGCAATGGAACAAAATAGAATCCAGGAATGAACTCATGTATTTATAGGAAGTTGATACATAGGAAAGGTGGTAATACAAATCAGTGGGGAAAGAAGAGATCGTTTAATAAATGGAGCTGGGAAACTGGCTTAGAGTGTAGAGAAAATAAAGTTATGACCTTTCTTACACCACATACAAAATAAATACCCACTATATTAAAGATCTGAAATGGAAGACAACACTATAAAACCATAAGAAAATATATAAAAATATCTTTATGACCCAGGAGTAGGGGAGAATTTATTTTAAAAACAGCAAAGCATATACCATAAAGGTATTTAAGGGTCAGACAAAACCAAAATAAATACTTCTTGGTGAAGAGAGAAGTATACTGATACCTACAGTTTACTCAGAAAAGCATTAAAAAGAATGAATGGATGACTAGAGATGAATAGATGGTTAGTTATAAAGAATAAAGCAAGTATAGCAAAATATTAATTGTAGAATCTTGGTGGTGGTTATATGAGTGTTCACTGTACTATTCTTCCAGTTTTTCTATATATGTGAAATTATAATAATAAAAGATTGGTAAAAATGAAATACTTCTGTTCAACAAAGGATATTGTACCTAAAGTTTAAACAAATTGTGGCTGACTGGAAAAGATATTTGATGCACACACAGACACATGCACGCACATAAAAATATAAAAAAGATATCTCCTATATATGTGTCTGTGTACACACACACACATATGTGACAAGAAACTTCTGTAATCAGCAAGAAAAAGACAAGTAACCTAATATAAAATTTGAAAGATAAATAAATAAGCACTTCAGAGAATGAGAAAACTCAAGTGGCTAATAAGCATAAAAACAGAAGATACGCCTCATCTATAGTCAAATATGTGCAAGTTAAAACATACTACTTGAAATCCATTGGATTGGCAAAAATTAAGAAGTTGTATAATATTAGCACTGGCAATAATATGAGGGAATGGGAACACTTATGTACTGTTCATAGGAATATAAATTAGTACGGCTATAACCTAGAGCAATTTGGCAATATTTAGTGAAAAATCTACATGCATATTTTATGGGATCCAGGAATTCTATTCCTGGGCTTATACTTCAGATAAACTGACACAGGAACAAAAAGAGACAGAAATATCTATGAAGATATTCCCTACAGCACTGTTTGTAATACCAAAGTACTGGAAATAACTATCCATCAATCAATAAACAAAATACTGTGATATTAGTATTTGATGAAACATAATCCAACAGTCAAGAGGAATGAACCATAAATAAATATTGATAGATCTCAAAAATAACATTGAGTGAAAAAAAGTAAGAAACAAAATGAGGTATACAAGCATAATATCTTTCATGTCAAAAAAGGAAAAATATCTACACATACAAAAAATACTAGAGACTGTGTATGGATACACATATGTCCAAATAAATACATGGAAGATGGCTTGGAAGGACACATATCAAATACCTAAGAGTGGATGACGATGGGTGGAAAGAAAGGAACTGGATCAGGAATGAGGACTGAAATAGACAAAAACTAAAGTAAAACCAAACATAAACGATCAAAACTGAAGAGACTATCCTAATAATCATTTTCAGTGTTTCTGAAGTCTAAGATGAACATAAAACAAAAATATCCCCACCCTGAAATACCATAAAAACACTTGCTTAAAGGAAATGTCAAAAAAGTACAAGAGAAAAGAACTGTCACATGTCTTGTCACATGGCTTACCGGAGTACACAGCACATGAGCAGCAGATGGGTGGGGACATTGGCTGGATTGAGCATACTGGGTGTGTCTGACTTCATACAGGCCAGGAAGGCCCGCATCCTTCTGTTCTTGTCCTCAACTGCTTTGCCTAGCCAGAGCTTCTTGAGGTTTGGGCAAGTCCATTCTCGAAATGTCAGTGCAGACACCAGCTCAGGGGTTTGAGGTGACTTCCCTTTATAGGCAGACCACTCCTTAAGGATCACTGAAGGAACTGGAAAACAGAAATTGAAGGAAAATAGGCTCTAGAGCATTTCTGCAGCTGGCCACAATTTTCAAGATCCATCGTATTTCAACATCTTTTAATTTTTTGTTGCTATAATTTTTATTATTAGCAGCAGTAAAAGCAGGAATAGTAAGCATTTATTAGGTGCTTGATATGTGTTAAGTACTTTACATATATTAACTCATTTAATTCTCATAAAAATCCTGAGAGAGAACTATATGACTACATTATCACAAAACATAGTGTTCATTTTGCAGCTAAAGAAACCAAGGCCCAATGTCACACAGTTCTTAATTACTTTGAAACTTATTTCTTAAGTTTATGTACCAGGCCAGGCAAGGAAAGAAGTCCAAGGAAGAGTTATGTGACTACCTGGCTTCATAATAGACAATAGGACACCCCAAAAGACTTTAAGAAATTTCACAAAATTCTCAAAAAACCAACATCTTTTAGATTTACAAAGGTGTAGCAGACCAGGAAAACATGGCTTCTATATACTTCTAGTACACCTTAGGTTCCTAAGCTATGGGCTTTTTTATTTGAGACATCTAGCATCTACTCAATCACCCAAGCTAGAGCCTTGAGAGTCATCCTAGAGTCCTCTCTCCCCTCCACTTCCTACACAGCTGGATATCACCAACATCCTGCCAATTCTACCTCCTTATCATCCCTTCTATCCGTTGTCTTTACTCCATCACAACAAATACTATAGTGGTTCAAATATCATCTTTCACCTGACAAGAGTCTCCAGGCTATTTGTTCCTACCTTCATCCTGTCTGGTCTACCTCACAACCATGCTCCACAACCACTAGGATGTTCTTTTTTTAAAAAAAACTTTTTAGTTTGAAATAATTATAGATTCATAGGGAGTTGCAAAGATAGTAGAGAGAGGTCCTGTGTACACTTCACCCAATTTCTCCAATGGTTATATCTTATCAAAGCCAGGAAATTGACATTGTTACAATGTGTGTATATAGTTCTATGTTGTGTAGGTTTCATGTAACCAGCACTGCAATCAAGATACAGAACTAATCCATAACCACAAAGATTTCCATTGTGCCAACTCTTTATAGTCACACCCAGTGCCTTCTAGCACCATCCCTAACTCATGGAAACCAACATGAAAATCTGTTCTCCATCTCAACAATTTTGTCATTTTTGAGAATGTTATATAAATGGAATCATACAATATGCCATCTTTTGAGATTGGCATTTTCATTCAGCATAATGCCCTTGAGATCCATCCATGTTGTTGCATGTATCAATAGTTCCTTCCTTTTTTGCTGAGTAGTATTCCATGGTATGGATGTACCATGGTTTAATCATTCACCCATTGAAAGATATCTGGGTTGTTTGGGGCTATTAAGAATAAAGCTGCGTTGTGAACAAGTTCCTGCATGAAAGTAAGTCTTCATTCTCTGGTATAAATGCCCAAGAGTGTAAGTGTTGAGCTGTATATTAAGTCTACTTTTAGTTTAGTTTAGTTTTTTTGTTTTTGTTTTTGTTTTTTTGTTTGTTTGTTTTTGAGACAGGTCTTGCTCTGTTGCCTGGGTATGAGGGCAGTGGCATCATCCTAGCTCACTGCAACTTCAAACTCCTGGGCTCAGGTGATCCTCCTGCCTCAGCCTGCTGAGTAGCTGATACCACAGGCACACACTGTGACACCCAGCTAATTTTCCTTATTTTTTGTAGATATGGGGTCTTGCTATGTTGCTCAGGCTGGTCTCCAACTCCTGACCTCAAGCCCAAAGTGCTAGGATTACGGGTGTGAGCCACTGCGCCTGGCCAGTCTATTTTTAGTTTTGAAAAAAAATTACAAATTATCTTTTAGACTGGAGGTACCATTTTTGTAATGTTCAGTTTTGAGAGTTCTTTATATACTGTAGACACTAGTACAGATATGTGGTACTTGTTCACCTATGGATGTCCAGTTGATCCAGCACCATTTTTGAAAAATACTATCCTTCCTCCAATGAAGTGCTTTTGCAGCTTTGTCAAAAATCAGTTGGCTGTTCTTGTGTGGGACTATTTCTGGATGCCCTATGGTGTTCCATTGATCTATGTGTCAATACTTCTGCCAATACCACACAATCTTAATTATTGTAGCTACATAATAAGTCTTGCAGTCAGGTTCAGCAATTGCTCCCAATTTATTCTTCCTTTTCAAAATAGTTTTAGCTAGTCTAATTCCTTTGTCTTTCCTATATATATTAGAATAATCTTGTCTATATCTACAAAGAATCTTGCTGGGATTTTGGATATGAATTGCATTAAACCTGTGTATCAATTTGGAGAGAATTGACGTTGTTACTAGGTTGAGTCTTCCGATCTATGAACATCTATATCTCTCCATTTATTTAGGTCTTCTTTGATTTCTCTCAACAGCATTTTGTAATTTTCAGCATACAGATCTTGAAGACCTTTTGTTAAATCTATAACTATTTAATTTTCTTTGGAGGGACTATAAATGGTATTGTATTTTAAAAATTCAGTTCCACATATTCATTGTTAGTATATAGAAATACAATCAATTTTTATGTTTATTTTGTACCCTGCAACCTTAATAAACTCATTTATTAGTTCCAGGAGTTTTGTTGTAGATTCCTTGTGATTTTCTACATAGATTATAAGTCATCTGCAATTATGGATAGTTTTATTTCTTCCTTTTTGATCTATATCCCTTCTATTTCATTTTCTTGCCTTACTACTCTAAAACTTCTATTACTATGTTGAAGAGAACTGGAAAGAGCTGATATCCTAGTTGTGTTTCTGATTTTTGAAGAAAAAAATTCAGTCTTTCACCATTAAGTACAATTGACCCTTGAACAACATGGGTTTGAACTGTTTGCGTCCACTTACATGTGGATTTTTTTTCCAACCAAATGCAGAAAATATTCTCAAAAACAGAATTCACAGGAAACCCACATATATGGAGGGCCAACTTTTTGTATACATGGGTTATTCAGGGCCAACTGGTATATATGGGTTTCAGTATATGTGAGGGTCCTGGAACCAATCCCACAGATATACTGAGGGACAACTATATGTTAGCTGTAGGTTCTTTGTAGATGTTCTTTATCAAGTTAAGGAAGTTCCCACCTATTCCTAGTATTCTGAGAGTTTTTATCATGAAAGAGTGTTGAATTTTGATAAATGCTTTTTCTGTACCCATTGATATGATCATATGAATTTTCTTCTTTAGCCTGTTTATATAGTATATTACATTTATTGATTTTTCAAATACTGAATCAGCCTTGCAACCACAGAATAAACCCTACTTGGCCTTGGCCATGGTGTATAATTCCTTTTATATATTGCTGAATTCTACTAGCTAATATTTTGTTAAGAATTTTTGCATCTATATTGTCTTAGTCAATTTGGGCTGCTATAACAAAGTACCACAGACTGGGAGGTTTATAAACAACAGAAATTGATTTCTCACAGTTTTGGAGGCTGGGAAGTCCAAGATCAAGGTGCTGGCAGATAAGTCCGTTGAGGGCCTGCTTCCTGGTTTGCAGATGGTTGTCGTCACATTGTATCCTCATATGATGGAAAACAGAGAAAGCTCTCGGGGTCCATTTCATATGGGCACTAATCCCATTCATGAAGACTCCACCCTCATGACCTAATTACCTCCCAAAGGCCCCACCCTCTAATTCCATCACATTGGGGGGTAGTGTTTCAACATATGAATTTGACGGGGACATAAACATTCAGTCCATAACATACAATGATGGAGGATACTGATCTGAAATGTTATTTTTATGTACGATTGCCTTTATCTGGTTTTATTATCAGGGTAATAATGTCATAGCTTCATAGAATGAGTTGGAAAGTATTCTCTCCTCTTCTATTTTCTGGAAAAGACTATGTAGAATTGATGTTAATTCTTTGTTAAATATTTGGTAAAATTCTCCAGTGAAACCATCTGAGCCAGATTTTTTTTTGAAAGTTCATAATTAAATTTCATTAATATTTATAGGGCTATTCAAATTATCTATTTCATATTGGGTGAAATGGTAATTTGTGTATTTTGAGAAATTGGTTTATTTCATCTGAGCTGTCAAATTTATGTGTGTAGAGTTATTTATAGTATTCCCATATAATTCTCTGAATGTCTGTAGGTTCTGTGGTGATATCTTGCTTCATTCTCCCATTCATTTAAATTTGGGTCTTCTGACTTTTTCTTTGCAGTCTTGCTAGAAGTTTGTCAATTTTATTGTTCTTTTCAAAGAACCAGGTTTTTGTTTAATTGATTTTCTTTACTGTTTTTCTGTTTTCAATTTCATTGATTTCTGCTCTTATCTTTATTATTTCCTCCCTTTGGTTTGCTTTGGGTTTAGCTTTCTCCTCCTCCTCTTGTTTCTTGAGCTGAAAGTTCAGATTATTGATTAGAGACTTCTTTTCTAATGTGAGCATTTAGTACTATAAATTTCTCTCTCAGCAATGATTTAGCTCCATCCCAGAAATTTTAATATCTTTTTATTTTCATTTAGTTCAATATATTTCTTTCTTTCCCTTGAGACTTCATCTTTGACCCATGAATTACATAGACACACTTTGTTATTTTCAAGTATTTGTAGATTTTCTTGTTACCTTTCTGTTATTGATTTCTAGTTTGATTCCATAGTGGAATGAAAATATACCCTGTATGATTCAAATTCTTTAAACTTTTAAAAGTTTTTCATTGAGATGGGGTCTTGCTCATTGCCCAGGCTGGTCTCGAACTCCTGGGCTCAAGTGATCCTCCCTCTTCAGCTGCCTGAGTAGCTAAGATTACAGGCACACACCACCACACCTGACCCAATTCTTTTAAATTTACTGAGGTTTTTCTTGCATTATTTAAAAAAAAAATTTACTGAGGTTTGTTTTATGGCCAAGGATATGATCTATCACGGTATATGCTCTGTGAGTGCATGAAGAGGATACGTATTGTGCTCTTATTGTTTGTTCTATAACAGTCAATTAGATCCTGTTCGCTGATGGTATTGAGTTCTTCTATATCCTTATTTTCTGTCTAGTTGTCTTACTCATTATTGAGAAGGAGGTTGAAGTCTCAAACTATAATTTTAAGTTTGTCTATTTATCCTTTCAGTTCTATCAGTTATTGCATCACATATTTTGTGGCTCTGTTATTTGGTGATACACATTTAGGATTTCTATATCTTTTTGGTGGATTCACCTTTTTACCACTATATAATTTCCTTCTCTGTCCTTGGCAATTTTCTTTACTCAGAAGTCTACTTCATGTGGTATTAATACACACATTCCAGCTTTCTTTTTATTAATGTTTGCATGGTATAGCATTCTCCATCCTCTTACTTTCAACTTACCTATATACTTCATATTTGAAGTAAATTTTTTGTAGACAGCCCATAGATGCCTTATGTTTTTTTATCTAGTCTGCCAATCTCTACATTTTAATTTGGTGTAGTCAGACCTTTTACATTTATGCAATTATTGATATATTATGAGTTAAGTCTGTCATTTTATTTTTGTTTCTGTTAGTTCTCTCTGCTTTCTTGTTTTTCCCTTCCTATGATTACTTGAATTAATTTTTCCTTTATTTTTTTTTTTTGAGATAGTCTCTCCCTCTGTTGTCCTGAGTAGAGTGCAGTGGCATCATCGTACTTCACTGCAGTCTCAAACTCCTGGGCTCAAGTGATCCTCTTGCCTCAGCCTCCCCAGTAGCTGGGACTACAGGCTGGCGCCACCATGCCCAGCTAATTTTTCTATTTTTAGTAGAGACGGGTTCTCACTCTTGCTCAGGCTTGTCTCAAATTCTTGGCCTCAAGCAATCCTCCCACCTCGGCCTCCCAGAGTGCTAGGATTAGAGGCGTGAGCCACTGCGCCCGGCCGAACTAATTTTTTAATTGCATTTTGACTTGTTTATAGTGTTTTTGAGTATATCTCTTTGTGTATATTTTTCAGTGCATGTTCTAGGTATTAAATCATATATACATAACTCATCACAGTCTTCTGGCGTTTACATTTTATCAAGTGAAGTGTAGAAACCTGACCTATGCTATGTCCCTTTACTCTCCTCCATTTATAATTATCTTTAAATATTTTTGCTACATACATTGAGAACCACATTAAAGAATGTTACAATCTTTGCTTCAATGTGAAATATAATCTAGAAAACTCAAGAGAAGAAGGCAAGTCTATCATATTTATCCATACTTTTGTTCTTTCCATTGTTTTTTCTTCCCTCCTAATGTTCCAAGATTCCTTCTTTTATCATTTCCTTTCTGTGTAGAGAACTACCTCCAGCCATTCTTTTAAGGTAGGTCTGCTTGTGAAAAATTATCCTGGTTTTTCTTCACCTGAAAAGGTCTTGCTTTCCCCTTCATTACTAGAGGATACTTCTGTTTGCTATAGAATTCTGACTTGACGATTCTTTTCCTTTAGCGCTTGACAATTCATGCTACTTCCTTCTGAACTCCATGGCTTTTGATGAAACATCAGATGTTATTTGTATTATTTTCCTCTTATAGGTAAAGCATCCTTTCTTTCTGGCTGCTTTCAATAATTTTTCTTTGTCATTACATTTGGGAAGTTTGATCATGATGTGTCATGGCATGGATTTCTTTGGGTTTACAATTTACTCAGCTTCTTGAATCTGTAGGTGTATATGTATATTTTTGTTAAATTTGGGGATATTTCAGCCATTATTTTTTAGAATACTTTTGCAGCTCTACCCTCTTTCTCCTCACCTTCTGAGATTCTGATGACACGAATATTAGGTCTTTTGTTATAGCACTACAGGTCCCTGTTCATTTTTTTTTTCAGTCTATTTTCTCTCTGTTATTCAGACTGGGTAATTTCTATTGTTCTGTCTTCAAGTTCACTGATTCTTTCCTCTACTGTCTCCATTCTGCCATTTAACCCATCCACTGAGAATTTTATTTTGGTTATTGTATTTTTTAGTTCTTAATTTCCATTGGGTTTCTCTTTATATCTTCTATTTCTTTGCTGAGACTTTCTATTGTTAATGGTTTCAAGCGTGTTTGTAATTGTTTGTGAAAGCATCTTTATGATGGCTGTTTTTAAATTCTTGTCAGATAATTCAAACTTATGTCATGTCAGTATTCATTTTATTTCCTCAGTCAGTTTGAGATCTAAATTTGAAATCTATCTGGTTCTTGATATGATAAGGGATTTTCAGTTGAAACCTGGATATTTGGGGTATTATTTTAAAAGACTCTGGATCTTATTTAAATCTTGTGTTTTAGCAGGCCTTTTCTGACATCACTCTAGGAGGTGAAGGGAGACTCTCTTTATTGCTAGGTGGGAGCAGAAGTCTTGGCTCCCCACTTGACCTTGTCTGACACCTCCCCAGCAGGAACAGGTGGGGTATCTCGTTATAGCCTGGTAAGGGTGGAAGTGTATGTTCTTCATTTGGTCTTTGCTGGTGGGAGTGGGGTAGAACACAGTTTTTCTGTGGTCTTTGGCTAGAGTGCAGCTCTTATTATCTAAAAATTTTCTGTGTTGCTAGGTTGCTCCATTTTGGTCCTTTGGCCAGAGAAAGCAGGCTTTTTTTGGGGGGGGGGGCTTATTCTGCTGCTGTTGGCATTTCTGGGCTTGTTCCGCACCCAGTCTGGGATATGTAAGGCAAAAGAAAACCCAGGTAACTCACCATTGTATCACTGTGTCATTCCTTGGGTCCCAAGATCCTCAGCCAGTCTGCCTTCTAGAGTGTCTTGCATTGTTTAATATATAAGTCCTGGGCTTTTAGTTGTACTTAGCAGGAGGAATAGGGAAAAGTACATCTAATCTACTCCATCTTTCCAGAAACAGAAATCTAGAGTATTCTTTTGAACACACTAATTTGACCACATCACTCTGCAACTTAAAACACCTCAGTGGCTCCAACTACCCGCAGCAGTCCCCAACCTTTTTGGCACCAGGGACCGGTTTCATGGAAGACAATTTTTCCACGGAAGTGGCGCGGGGGATCGGGGGAGGCGAAGCTCAGGTGGTGATGCGAGAGCTGGGGAGAAGCTGTAAATACAGATGAAGCTTCACTTGCTCCCTTGCTGCTCACCTCCTGCCGTGCGCCGCCCGACCCCCTTCCGAAGTTTCATGGAAGACAATTTTTCCACTGACTGGGCAGGCAGTGGAGGGGGGTGCGGGCAAGGCGGGGAGCGGCGGAAGAGCTCTGCTGCCCAGTCCTTAACAGGCCATGGACCGGTACTGGAAGTTGAGGACGGCAGACTACAGGATGAAATCCCAAAACAAAAACCTCGTGGAGGAGGAGAGACTGTGGCAGATACCCCTCTACATTCCCAAAGCCCAGTATGGTTCTTATAATAGTCACTCTGAATGCACGATAAGTGCAGAATTGGGGCTTAAGTTAATGTATTTCCCATACCAGTATGTATTCTGGTGAATGATGCATTAAAGACTTTTCCATAGCCAAAAAGTATAATGTGCTTACACAGACATTTTTGCTCTGTGTCAAGCGTTGACAGAACTGTCAAATCTAGAACCACACTTACCTTCTACAGGCAGCCGCCGCCGTATGGCCAGGCGTTCCATTTTCCGCTGTGTCTCTGCCAGACTAAAAAGGACTCCATATACATATTGACGAGCTGACCGGAACAAGAGAGCAGCTGGAGGCAGCTCCATGTTACACTCATCTTCAATACATACAGGGATCTTAATTTCACCCTAACAAAAGAATGGTCCAGGGGAAAGGAGAAAATGAGTTATCTCAAGGTTTGGAACTGAGCTGAGAAGAACCAGTAATAAACTGTAGCCTAGCCACTAAATTTTCTACTTGTATTTAGACAGAGTTTTGGGCTAAAAAGAAACTGTAATGAGCCCAGCTGATCACAGCCAATTTATAAGCTATATTCCATTTTTAAAGTCTCAATTATGACTGACTAATGGGGAAAGTCCATCTTAGACATTTTGCTGGGGGATGGATTTGTATGGTAAGACTGGAGGAGAGGAACAGCTCTGCAGAAGTAGAAGAAGAGATAAGGAACAAGGGCAAAAAATCCTCTTCTTAGACTAGGTCCATCCCTAGAACCAGAGTCCACCAATTTGGTGCATTATCTACTTCAAAATCTCACAATTCCACTTCTCTTCCAGGGGCCTCATTTACTGCACAGTCCCGTCTCCTGTTGGTCTCATTTAACCTGAGGCCCTTAATATAATGAGGAGCCCCAGCATACTTGGTCTCCTTTTACTTCCCTTCAGAAACTAATGATCAAAATTTTCTCTGGTACCTTACAGTCCTAGTAAGTATGAAGTACAGTGTTAAGAGCAGGGAGGTAGGTACTGATGTGCTGCCTCACCTTAGTGAGGACGTGATAGATATATGGGTACATAAGACCCCTCCGGTGTCTGTGTTCAGCAACCCGCAAGACTTCTGGAGCTACTGGAGGTAAGGGTGGAATGGTGATGTCCATGTGGTTCCTCGTAGACATAGACAGCAGAGATGGGATGTGGGGCTCACCATCACCTAGGCTGGCTTCTGAAACTCCAGCATCAACGGGCTGTACCCAAGAACCTCTATCACCATTGGGATCTTCCCATTCAGGCTGCTGCTGCAGTGCTTCTGTGATATGACTAAAAAATTTAGAAAGACAGTATAGGACAGAAAAGGGAGGTTGATAAAGATATTCCAACTCAAGATGTCCATTCTGGGCCCAAAGAATCTCATAAACCCTCCAAAGGCCAGGGCACGGGGTTAGCACTGGACCTGATATCTTTCCTTTCAGTGGCCATCACTGCCCTCCTGGCTTCTTTCACTTGATACAAACCAAAGCAATCAAAAGTCATGAGAATCACTTTGGAGCCTTTACACCTTGTAAGAGGCCATGTTTAGCATTTGCTTATATATTAAGAAAATATTTACAATTACAACCTCAAAGCAGCTGTTTCCCAGGAATAATCTGCTTGGAGGAATAATCTGCGAACAAATAAGCTAGTACAAAATCCTACTGTTTTAATCCTCGGAACTCTGTCTTAGTTACTAAGCAATATAACTGCCTAGTCAACTGTTCCAATATTTCCACTCTATAAACTCTTTTCTTTTTTTTTTTCTTTTACATTCAACCTACCCTCCTCGCAAACTAAGAAATGATAGCCATGATATGGAGCACATCCATACCAGGGTTTTCCTAACCAGCTGTTACACTGCCTTTTACCTCAGTGGTCTGAGTGTCTGAAAATTACCACCTGCACAGGGCCAAATAAGCATGAAGCAGGCAAGCACGGAGAAAATTTTCCTACTTTGCTTTCCTGAAAGCAAAGAGCTACAGAGGAAAGCCAGGAATGTACACTTCCCCCCAACCCCTACCCAGGTTACCAGCAAAAGAATACAGATGCCTCAGAAGTCTGTTCCCCTGGGTGTCTATAGAGATACTTACTCGGAGCTAGCTCCATTTGGCTCATCACCATCAGAGGAAGAGGAGTGGGAAGAGTCTGGTCCCAAAGGAGGTGAGGCTTTAGAAGTCAGGTAATTGGGAAACTGGGATGCAGAGGAGTCATAAGAGACAGCCCAATTGGCAAAGGGGTTGTCCTGCAGCATGGGATCCTCAGAAAAAGCATGGGATTCCCCCAAAGCATGGGGGGAGAAGAGAAGAGATGAGTTGGGTCCCATTGGGAATGGTGGTGGATATTTCATTTTCTGGGGTACTTGGTGAGAAAACTAAAGGACAAAACAGACAGAAAAGCTATTTAACATTTTACCAGGCTCCAAGATGGTTCCCTCAAAAGTTGTGACATAGTGGATGATGCCAGCAGCAGAGATTGTTGAGACACAATGTACCTACTGAGAATAATGAGAAATAATTCTAATAGTGAAGTATGAACGGAATCCTCCACAGACAGGACAATGGACCAGTCCAGGTCTCCTAGGACCATTCTCTGACATTAATCTACCTTCACAATGCCCGGTGGTTTCTGATTTGGATGCTTTTTTTACATAGTCTGCCAGCCTCAAGTTAAAATGTGATGTAGGTATATACAGCCTTGACAGTCTGATAACACTGAATCACCCTAACTCCTTAACTGGGATTATAAAAATCAGGAAGCAACCCAAGACTAATGCTAACAAATAGTCTCAGGACTCTTAAAGGATGCTTACCATTGGCTTTCCAGCAGAAATGGTGCCCATTTGATGTCGTGGAAGGGGAGGATTTCCAAGCCGATTATTTCGAAAACCTGAAGTCAAGAGAAAGGGATATACTTCAGTCAATCCTAATAATACTACCATGTTATATTCTCCTCACTGCATGTCACCTAAAATTATTATTAATAAATAAGTTACAATTTATTGAATAGCTACTATGTGCCATGCCCGGAACCTTACATAAATTATTTTATCTGATAACAATCCTATAAAGTAGGTATCATGAGCCACATTTCATACAAATGTAACTTGCCAAGGTCACACAGTTGGTGAGCAGCAGAGGTGGAATTCACACGTAGGCCTGACCCCAAAGACAGGGCTATTTTACATACATCAGGCCAGAATGGAAGTTAGCACCAGAAGAAGCCCAAATTAAGGAAATGGCATTGCACCCCATCTATTATCTATTTATCTACATAAATTTGAGAAAGCAGGGACCTTCTTATGTCACCTCTCTTATGACATGAAAATCAAAAGGAGAATGCCTATCAAACAGGATTGACTTCTAGGAGGGCACAACACAAGCAAGTGATTCCACTCTGTACCTAGAGTTCCTGAGGGACCAACTCAGATTCCCCCACGAATAGAGTAGCTTGGGGTCAGATGGAAGTCTTACCTAGAAAGGAGGGACCCATTGGCAGCGAAGAAAGTTTGGTTGTGACTGAATAGTACTCAACTGCTTTCTTGAATCGCTCTATTTTATCTTCTGTCCTGGACTGGATATTGGAACATCAGATTCTCAGAAAAAGAAACAACATGAGAGTATCTTTTTCATACGATTTATAATTTGGGAGTCAAAATAATATCAGCAATCAAATATTTAAAGAAACCCAAGAGAGCAAATTTTCACTTTGCAGAAAAGATTAGGTAGGGAGAAAGCATTATGGAACGCAAAATACAGAATACTTAAAAAAATAAAGTTTACTTATATTTTGTGCTATTCTAAAATGATCACATGATCATTAGAAAAAATACATAGGGATAAGGGAAAAAAACCCACATAGTACCACCATCCAAAGATATTTTAGAGTGTTCCCTTACAGTATTATTTTAGATAATTTTTGTTGTTGAAGTAGAGCTGGTCTATTTTAATACACATATTTTTCTATAGTTGACACTATGCTCTATGTACAATTCTGTATCCTGATTCTTTTATTATAGTATACTAATCTGATCTATCTACATAATTTTGAATGGCTGCGTATTTTATCACTATGAATAAAATATGAATGTATCATAAATTATGTAATCATTTCCCTAACACCCAGTTAGGTTATTTCTCATATTTGGCTATTATAAGTTATACAGTAAAGTGGATATATTGTCTATATAAATTTTTTCTGGATTTCAGATTATGCTTTTAGGAAAATATCATAAAAATGAAATTACTGGATCAAAAGATATGAACGTTAAAACCAAAAGCACTTAAACATATATAAAACCACAATGTGACACCACTACGTATCCACCAGAATGGCTAAAATAAAAGACTATCAAAATCAAACACTGGCAAGGATATGGAGTAATTAGAAACCCAGTACATTGCTGGTGGGAGTATACATTGGTACAGTTTGGAAAACATTTTGTCAGTTTCTTATAAAATTAAACATACACTTACCATATGGTACAGCAATCCTACTCCTACGTATTTACCCAAGAGAAATGAGTGTATATATCCACCAAAAGACATGAACAAGAATGTTAACAACAGCTTTATTCATAATAGCCCCAAACTAGAAACAACTCAAATGTACAACAGAAAAATGGATAAATTTCAATATTCATACAATGGATTACTATACAGTAACTAAAAAGAACAAAGTACAGTTACACACAATGATATGTATAAATCTCAAAGATAGTGAGTGAAGAAGCGGGACACAAAAGATTATATTTAAAGTTCAGGCAGAGGCAGAACTAATCTATGGCAATAGAAATAAAAATTAATGTTTATCTCTGTGGGGAAAGGGCTGACTGAGAAGGGGCTTTTTCACTTATCAAGCCTTTTCCAATGTTATTTAAGAATCTTCTTGAATATAATTTTAAGACCATCATAATAGTTCATCAAATGGAATGTAAGATATTAAAGTCATTTCTAATTTCTCATTATAAATAACACTCTCATAAGCATATTTTTACATAAGTTATTTCATGGGGCAAATTCTTAGAAGTGTAATTACTAGGTCAAAGGGTATGATCATTTTCACAGACTCTTGACACATGGTAATAAGTCTCTTCCCAAAACAGATGGCTCAAGTTATACTCCCATCATCAATGTATGAGTGTCCAATTTAATACAGCCCCAGTGTCGAGTATTTTCTACAAAAAAAATCATTACTAACAAACAATATTTATCTTTTATTGAAAATTAGAATATATAATAAAAAAGAACACTTTAAAACATTTGTAATGTTATCTCTCATAGATTGTGATTGTTAACACCCCAGGACCTATATAGCATCCCATGCCTCTTTATTTGCATGCATGCACATACACAAACACAGGAATCAAGATCTTCAGGTCCTCCAGTCTAACTTAAAAACAAAATCGCTCTTTCTCCGAAAAGTTGGATTTGATACAACTGCTTGAAAAAATGGTTCCAAATCTAAAGAATGTCTGCAAATTACTGACTTAAAGAATGACATCTATGTGGTTGAATAACATTCCATTGTATCAATGTTCTATTATGTATTTATTTGTTATTATCTCCTTATTATATTTAATAACACATATAATAATTGAAAACAATCTTCTAAAAAACACAAACCATACACAGTCTCCCTTAATATCTCTGCCTCTGCACCCACTCTCCTCCCCAGAAGTGACTAATGTTACCAGTTTGGTACATATTCTTTTATAAATTTTGCTATGTGTTTATACACATATATATATGGACACCGATATGGTTTTGTTTTTTTCACATACATGGAATCATATCATTACATTGTTCTTCATCTTGCTTTTCGCACTTAACAATATGTCTGGTAGACTATTTAATGCCAATAAGTAGAGATCTATGCCCCAATCCCCTGAAATACTGAATTACATAAACTTCCCTCAATGTACCACTCTGTCCTATGCCCTGACAGGCAAACACTTACTCTTCCTTCAAGGTGCACCACTTCTGTGAAACCTTTCCTGACCACACTTTCGTGCTTGATCCCCTGTGTTTTTTCTTTATTGTAATTATTCATTTGCTTTTGCCTCCCCATGTAATCTCAAGTTCTGTGAGGAAAGAGGATGGTTTATTCACATTTACATCCTGGTGCCTACCACAGGACCTTGCAAATAGAAATTCATTCGGTATTTGCTCTATGATGGTATTCAATTAAATCTTTCCCTTTCTTTTAGAGATCCATAGAGGCCTCAGGTAGCAGAATAGAACCCCTCACTTTGACACTATTACCTAACAGTTCTTATATGTTTGTTTGGGAGAGCTCTCCTCATAATTCCACAGTTGTCAAAAATGATTTAATGAAGATTATACACCAATAATGAAAAATGGTTTAAGACACAACGTTAAGTGAAAACAGCAGGTTAAAATTTTTTACACTGAGATGGCTACCTCACAAAACATACATAAAGAAGGATGGAATTAGGAGTGACATCTCTATTTTCCAGTTTCGGGGGTTTTCTTTTGTGAAAAAGGGGATCCTTATAATTAAGAAGAATCACTATCCAAATTCCAAAATTTATAAAGCTACAAAGGGAAGCAAAAGCTAAAAAATATTCACCACTCGACTAAGCACTTATAAAATTTAGTCTCCATTTAAACAGTATCCATACTTAACACTAACATCTCTCCCTACCAAACAGGTTGATTTCTTTCTTTGTGGGTGAGTCCCTTCCTAACTGTCTGATGCAAACAGCTGAAAGGACAATGCAAATCAACAAAGTAAATGAGAAAATCTGTCATAAGGGTCAGGATTTTCTAAAGTCAAGGAAAATGGTGGAGGACTGCTCACATCATGCTAGAAGCCATGGACAAATGAGGATCTGGTGCAGTTCAACAACAGTGGAAGAGAGAATCAAGAAAAATGATGGCAAGAAAGATATTTGAAAAAAGAATGATTTAAATATCAAAAGAATATAAGCCCTTAGGGAAAATAAAGTCTGAGTATAGTTTCTATAAAAAACAGCCCTCTCTATTATTGCACTAGCAAGTTAAACTGATAAGAACAGATACTACATTGATCTTAGCCAAAAGGCCAAGAAGCGATGCACTAGCAAGTTAAACGTGAAGTAACAGATGTTAGATTGTGCTATCACAAAATTTTGTTGATAAAATTATATCCCCAAACCAAACACTTGATTTCATTCTTTATTCATTTAAAAAATCCATAGAGGTTTCAGTGCTGGATAAAATGGAGTAAGCACAGTCCATCTGTTCCTACTGAAGGTAGTTATAAAAACCAGGGACAGCTATTTGAGGATGCTAAAAAGTAAACACAGCATTTTGGGAGGCTGAGGTAGGAGGACTGCTTGAGGCCAGGAGTTCGAGACCAGCCTGAGCAACACAGTGAGACCCTGTCTACAAAAAATACAAAAATTAGCCAGGTGTGGTGATGCGCCCCTGTAGTTCCAGCTACTCTGGAGGCTGAGGCAGGAGGATCACTTGAGCCCAGGGGTTGGAGGTTGCAGTGAGCTATGATTATGCCACTGCACTCCAGCCCCGGCAACAGAGTGAAACCCAGTCTCAAAAAAAAAAAAAAAAAAGAAAAGAAAAGAAAAAAAAGTAAACAGTAGCAGGCAGGTTAGGGAAGAAGACCAGGGCTCAAAGTACCACTAAACTAATTAGTGAGCTTAGCATTTCTTTGTCCTCTAGTATCCCCTGGAGTGGACACAATGTAGCCTGAAATCTAGACATGTCCATTGATGAAGACATAGAGAGCTCTAGGAGAAACCGTACTCTTGTTCTGGCCCAAGGAGTAGGAAGGGGGTCTCTGAAAACTCAGAAAGTGTATAGAAATTCCATGGTTTTCTTTCTTTTTCTTTTTTCTGTTCTCTGTGTGCTAGCTTAAAGCAAGCCTTTGGTGGCAGCAGTGGCAATGGGAAAATAGCCAGAAACTAAAACTCTGAATGATGATAACCTTCCTCTCTAATCAGAGGAAAAGTGGTCTCAAGAGGGTGAGGTGAGCCTCCAAAGCTTTTTTCATCTCTCTGTCCTCCTGCTGCTTGGCCCCAGCCATGCGCACAGTCAAAAAAAGTACACAGCAGAGATGGGTAGTTAAAGCCCTGACTTTAAGTCATGAGGGCTGAAAAGGGGGTAGTCCCATAAACCAGGAAGTACTGAGGAGATCACAGAGAGGGAGCAGCTCAAGAAGCGACACCATAAAGTTGTTTATGAACTCCTTTGATTACTCCTGAGCTGCACATGCATGGATCTGACACTGAACAATGGACCACAGACTCTGAGAACTGAATTAAGAGATAGGCCGTGGCCCAAGTCCCAGTCTGGCCACTAGGTAGTATACACACAGGACTGATTCAAATATGTTTACAAAGGCTTTGAAAACTGCACTGACATTGAAACCACAGCCCACAGAAGGATGTTGAGAACTAGTGGCCAAAAACCTGAATGGGTTGATTGTCTCCTAAAACAAAACTACAGGTTATATAGCCCTAATCCGAAAACCTGCAATTGGAAATGCTCCAAAATTTGAAACTTTGTGAGTGTCAACATGACACTGAAAGAAAATGAAAATCAATGGAGTATTTTGAATTTTGGATTTTCAGATTAGGTAAGTATAATGCAAATATTCCAAAATCCAAAACCCACAACACTTTCATCCCAAGCATTTCAGGTAAAGGATACTCAACCTGTATCAACATTCCTCATAATACTGAAACAAGACCAAGAGTCTCATAATATAATATTCAAAATGTCCTAGATACAATCCAAAATTACTTAATAAGGGCAGAACCAGGAAAATTTTAATTTCCATGGAAAAAAACCATCAACAGATGCCAATGCCAAGATGACACACATGTTGGAATTACCTGACAAAGACTTTAAAGAAGCTATTATAAAAATGTCAGGAGAACACTTTTGAAACAAATAGAAAGACAGAAAGTCTCAGCAAAGAAAGAAAATATATAAAGAAGAATCAAATGGAAATTTTAGAACTTAAAAATATAATAACCAAAATTTTTTTAAAACTCAGTGGATGGACTCTATAGCAGAATAGAGATGACAGAGGAAAGAGTCAGTGAAGTCGATGATAGATCAATAGCAATTATCCACTGTGAAAAACAGAGAAAAATAATTAACAACAAAAAAGAATAGAGTCTCAGGGATCTATGGGATAATACCGAAAGATCTAACAATGGTATCATTGAAGTCAAAAAGGGAAAGGAAAGAGAATGTGGGGCAGAAAATCTATTTGAAGAAATAATAGCTGAAAACTTCCCAAATTTAGTGAAAGACACACTTAGAAATTCAAGAAGTTCAGCAAACTCTAAACAGGATAAATTCAAAGAAATCCATGCCAGACACATCACTGGCAAATTCTACCAAACAATTAAAGAAGAATTAACACCAATTCTGCACAATCTCTTCTAAAAACAAAAGAGGAAGGAACACTTTCCAACTCATTTTATGAGCCCAGCATTACCCTGATAACCAAACCAGACCAAGACAGCACAAAAAGAGTACAGATCGATATCCCTCGTGAAAATAAATGCAAAAGTACTCAATGAAATATCAGCAAATCAAATCCAGCAATACAAAAAAGGAATAATACACCATTACCACATCCTGTGACTACAAGGATGGTTCAATATTCAAAAAGCCATCAAAATATTAACAGAAAAAAGAAGAAAAACATGATCCTATCAATAGACATGGAAAATGCATTTGACAAAATACACCATCCATTCATTATAAAAACTCTCAGCAAACTAGGTATAGAAGAGAACTTCCTCAACTTGATAATGTATACAAAAACTACAGCTAATATCATACTTAATGATGACTGAATGCTTTCTCTAAAGATCAGGAACAAGACAAGGATATCTACTCTCAGCATTCCTGTTCAACATTATTTGGACATCCTAGATAGTGCAGTAAGTCAAGGGAAAAAAAGGCACACAGATAGAAAAACAAAGAAATAAAACTGTCCCTGTACACAGACAACAGGATCACCTACACAGAAAATCCCAAGAAATCTACCAAAAAACTCTTAGAACTAATAAGTGAGTTTAGAAAGGTCACAGGATACAAGGTCAACACATAACAATCAATCGTATTTCTATATATTAGCAATGAACAATTAGAATTGAAATGAACAAAACAATATTCTTTATAATAGGTACCTCAAATATGAAATACTTAAGTATAAATATTAAAAAATACATGTACAGGACTTGTATGCTAAAAACTATAAAACTTTTAGCTGATAAAAGAAACAAAAAAGACCCCAAATAAATAGGCATATTATATCCTTGAATTCAAAGACTCATCAAATTCACCTATGTATTTAACAAAATTCTAATCACAATCCCAGCAGGATTTCTTTTCTTGTAGATATAGGCAAGATTATTTTAAAATTTACATGGAAAGGCAAAGGAACAAAAATAGACAAAATAATATTCAAAAAGAATAAAATTGGAGGAATCACTACCCAATTTTAAGATTTACTATAAAGCTACAGTAATCAAGACAGTGTGCTATTGGTGAAAGGATAGACACATAGATCAACCGAAAAGAATAAAGTCCAGAAATAGACCCACACAAATATGGCCAATTGATTTTTGACAAAAGTGCAAAGGGAATTCGATGGAGAAAAGATTGTCTTTTCAACAAACTATGTTGGAATAATTTAACATCCATATGAAAAACAAACAAAACCCCTCATACTTTATACAGAAATGTAAAAATGGATGATTTTTTAAAAATATAAAACGTAGAACTATATAATTTTTATAAGAAAACAGGAGAAAATTGTCATGCCTGTGGTTAGGCAATGAGTTCTTAGATGTCACACCAAAAGCATGATCCATAAAAGATAAACATTCATGAAGATTAAAAACTTTGCTCTGCAAAAGATGCTGTTAAAAGAATTAAAAGACAAACTACAAACTGGGAGAAAATATTTGCAAACCAGATATCTGACAAAGGACTCGTAAGCAGAATATATAAATTCAAAACTCAACAGTAAATAAATGAACCAACCAATTTTAAAAAGAGGCAAAAGACTGTGAACAGACCATTCACCAAAGAGGATATATGGATGGAGTAAGCACAAGAAAAAAAATGTTCATCATTCATCACTTGGGAAATGCAAATTAAAACTATGATGACCTACCACTATGCACTTATTAGAATGGCTATAAAAATATTGACAATCTATTATACAACATGGTGACTATAGTTAATAACAATGTATTGTATTCTTGAAAATTACTATAAGAGTAGATTTTAAGTGTTCTCACCAGAAAAAAATGAAAACTATGTGAGGTAATGCATGTGTTAATTAGCTCAATTTAACCATTCCACCATGTATACATATTTCAAAACAACATTTTGTACATGATAAATATATACAATTTATATTTGTCAATTTACTTTTTTTCCCTTTATTTTTGTAGAGACAGGGGTCTCATTATGTTGCCCAGGCTGGTCTCAAACTCCTGGCCTCAAGTGATCCTCCTGCCTCAGGCTACCAAAGTGCTGGGATTACAAGCATGAGCTACCACGCCCAGCTGTATTTGTCAATTTAAAAAAATAAATTAAAAAAAATACTGAGAATACCAAATGCTGGTAAGGAATGGAACAGCTACTCTGGAAAATGGTTTGGCAGGATCTTATAAATTTAAACATACACTTACCATATCACCCAGAAATCCCACTCCTAGGTATTTATTTACACTAGGGAAATGAAAACTTATGTTCATATAAAAACTTCTACACAAATGTTTATAGGAGCTCTATTCCTAACACCAAAAATTGGAATCAACCTAGATATCCTTTAAGGGGTAAATGGATAAACAAACTGTGGTATATCCATACAGTAAATATTACTTAGCAATAAAAAGGAATGAATTATTGACACATGTAATGTGTAACAACTTAGAAGAATCTCAAAGGCATTATGTTGAATGAAAGAAGCCATTCTCAGGCTCGGCACAGTGGCACACGCCTGTAGTACCAGCTACTTGGGAGGCTGAGGCAGGAGGATCGCTTGAGCCCAGGAGTTTGAGGTTGCTGTGAGCTATGATGACGCCACTGCACTCTACCCAGGGTGACAGAGTGAGACTCTGTCTCAAAAAAAAAAGAAAAGAAAAGAAAAAAGAGAAGCCATTCTCAAAAGATTACAGACAGACTGTATGACTCCATTCATATGATATTTTCTAGAACACATAACAATAGTGACAGAAAACAGACTGGTGGTTGCCAGGGATTAGGGGTGGATTTTGGTGTTATTACAAAGGGATAGCATGAGGGTTTTCTGGGGTGTTAAAACTATTCTGTATTCTAATTGTGATGGTGGTTACATAAACCTATATATTTGCTAAAAATTCATAGCACTATGCATGCATACACAAAAGTCAGTTTGAGTGTATGCTAATTTAAAAAAAGTAAAAAACACAGCTGGGCGCGGTGGCTCATGCCTGTAATCCTAGCACTCTGGGAGGCCAAGGTGGGAGGACTGCTTAAGCTCCAGAGTTTGAGGCCAGCCTGAGCAAGACTGAGACCCCGTCTCTACAAAAAATAGAAAAATTAGCCGGATGTAGTGGCCTGTGCCTGCAGTCCCAGCTCCTCGGGAGGCTGAAGCAGGAGGATGGCTTGAGCCCAGGAGTTTGAGGTTGCAGTGAGCTATGATGACACCACTGCACTCTAGCCGTGGCAACAGAGTAAGACTCTGTCTTGGAAGAAAAAAAAAAAAAAAGTAAAAACATAGTTTAAGTATAAATGAAATTGTTAAAAATAAAATGTATTTTCATAATTTTTAGTTTCCTTTTGCAAGATGAAATCCTAGTTGAGCCCCTTTTCCCACTATTAACAATGAAATTTCGATTCTTGTTTTATGTGGACTCACTTTAAGTCGTCTTTTTCATTGCCCATTAGCCTCCACTGAGCAAGACCACTTTTATGTTAAAATATAGAGATGCTCCTTGACTTACAATGGGTTACACCCTGATAAACCCATTGTAAATTGAATATATCATAAGTTGAAAATGCACTTAATACACCTAACCTACCAAACGTCATAGCTTAGCTCAGCCTACTTTAAATATGCTCAGAACACTTACATTAGCTACAGTTGGGCAAAATCATCCAACACAAAGCCTATGTTATAATAGTGTTGAATAGCTCATGTAATTTATCGAATACTGTACTGAAAGTGAAAGGATGAGTGCATGGGTACTCGAAAGACACTGTCCACTGAATGTGTATTGCTTCCGCACCATTGTAAAGTTGAGAAATCTTAAGTTGAACCATCATAAGTCATGGACCGTGTGTACACTGAAACAAAAAAAGACTAGAAAGACACATGCCTGTGTGGTAACTGTAGCAAGTTATTTCTGGGTAATGAGATTTTCAGTGACTTGTTTTCTTTATTTTCTAAGTTTTTCAGAACAGCCTTGTATTACTTTAATCATCAGTAGAAAAAAGGTAAAGAACCCTTTCAATTCATACCTAGTAATGTTTTTTAAAAGAAATTTTTGGGCTCTGGTCTGTAAGCATGGAGAAGACATGCAGCTAGGACAAAAGAGATTAGGTATCACGAGAGAGGTCAGGAGACATGAGACCTGCTGGTGTTGCTGGAGAAAGTAAGAAAACTGGCGGCTCTTAGGAAGGGGAAGGCCAGCTCACCTGAGACTGTTTGAAAACATCCTTCCCAACCACATCCAGGTTTGAGGGGTCTTTGATGGAACTAACATACTCAGAAACAGCCTTGATCACCACGTCGCAGGGAGGAAGAACCAGCTGATGAGCTCGGACCTAGAAAAGGCACAATAAGCATGGGACACTGACATCAAAGATGGATCACTAAGAAAAAGGGTGAGGTGAGGGAGGAGATGGGGAATTCAAATTCAGTAAATCTAAATCCACTGAGAGACAGTTAAAAATATTTTGTTTAAAAATAGTTTCCCCCCTAATTCTCAGTACAGAACACTAGGAAAAGATCAAAAAGTATACAGAGATAAAAACCTATCATCCATAATCCTCCTACAGAGATAACTACTGTTTTATGACACTGTCATAATTAATCAGTTTTCTTCTGTGAGATATTTTGACTGCTTCCAATATTTTTTTTTTTTTTTGAGACAGGGTCTTGCTCTGTCACCCGAGCTAGAGTACAGTGGTGTCTTCTTAGCTCACTCCAGCCTCAAACTCCTGGGCTCAAGTGATCCCCCTACATCAGCCTCCCAAGTAGCTGGGACCACAGGCACACACCACCATGCCCAGCTAATTTTTTAAAAATTTTTTTTGTAGAGCCAGGGTCTCACTATGTTGCCCAGGGTGGTCTCGAACTCCTGGCCTCATGCAATCCTCCCACCTTGGCCCCCCAAAATGGTAGGATTACAGGCGTGAGCCACTGCACTTGGCCCCTGCTTCCAATTTTTAGCTACTAAAAGTAATGTTGTAATGTGCAGACCATGTTTGGATCCTGATTTGAACTAACCACAAAAAGGCCTTTTTCAGATAATCAGGAAAATCTGAAAATGGACTAGATATTAAGATGATACCAAAAAATTAGTATTAATTTTGTTAGTAGTAATAATGGCATTGTGCTTAAGTAAGAAAATGCCCAAGTGTTGTAGAGATGCATAGTGAAGAATGTGGGGGTGAAATGACGTGAAGCATATGCTTTAAAATACGTTAGCAACAACAAAACCCAGCAAGTGTAGCAAAATCTTGATAACTGTTGGATCTGAAAGATGTTACAATTGCGATTCTCTGTATTATATTATTTTCTCTACTTTTGTGATGCTTGATAATTTTACAAAGAAAAATTTTTAATGATATCATGAAATGTGGGTATGATTTGTTGCCCACTTTCCAATTATTTAATTACAAGCTTCCTTAAGCTATAATTACTGAGTCTAAGGGTATAAACTTCTTAAAGGCTTCTGATATAAATTATTTTGCCAAAAGGCTGTACCATTCATTCCTTTAACAAATATTTACTGCCTACTATGTGCCAGACACTGTCCTAGGCATCAGGACACAGCAGTAAACAAGACAGACAAAAATCCTTGCCCTCATGGGAGCTTAAATTCTATTGTAGGTGCATTGGGATGGGGTGACGGGAGTTAAACAAACAAAATAAGTAAGTTAAATGTATAGCATGCTAGTTGTAGATAAGTGCTATGGACAAAATATAAGTAGAGACGGGGCTAGGGAGTACAAGTGTGTATGTGCATGCATGTGCATATAATGGGGTGATCAGGAAAGGCCTCACTGAGATAATGACATCTGAAAAAACCTCTAGGAGTGAGGAAATAGCTATGTGGGTAAAAAAGCATTCCAAGTAGAGGCAATGGTAAGTGCAAAGGTTCTAAGAGCAAAAGAAAAGAAAGATGAGATCAGTGATATAATGGGGGCCAGACAATATAGGGCTTTGTAGGCTGTGGTAAGGATTGGGTGAGTGACATGATGAGCCATTGGAGAATTTTGAATAGAGCAGTGACATGATCTTAGTTTTTTTTAAAAGGATCACTCTGCTATTATATTGAAAATAAATGGGGATGGGGGGAGGGTGTAAGCAGAACACCAACAGTTAGTAAGCTATTTTAATAATCCAGGCCAGAAATAATGGTGGCTTGACTGGGGCAGTAGCAGTGCAAATGGTGAGAAGTAGATATATTTTGAAGGGAGAGTTGATGGTATTTGCTGACAAATGAGATACGGGGTGTGAGAAAGAGAAGTCAGGATGACCCCAAGGTTTTTAGCCTGAAAAACTGGAAGGATAAAGTTGCCATCAACAAAAATAAGGAAGACTGTGGGAGGAGCAGGTTTAGGGGAAAGATCAGGAGTTTTCATCTGGACATATTACTTTGAGATGCCTATTAGATAAGTAAATGAAGGTGTTTAATAGGCAGTTAGATATTAGAATCTGGAGTTTAAGGGAGAGGTCAGAGCTGGAGACATAAACTTGAAAGTCATCAATGGACAGATGGTAATTAAAGTCATGAGACTGGATAAGATCAATCATGTGTGTAGATAGAAAAGAGAAGGGAACCGGGATGGAATCCTGGGACACTCCACAGTTAAGAGGTAGAGAAGAAGACAAGAAAGCAGCAAAGGAGACTGAGGAGAAGCAGCAGTCAGTGAGGTAGGGAGGAAACCATAAGAAAGTGGTGTCCTTAAAGCCAAGTGAAAAAAGCGTTCTAAGGAACAAGGAGTGAGCAACTGTGTCAAATACTGCCAATTGGTCAAGTAAGATGAAAACTAAGAGCTGGCCACCGCGTTTATTAACTTGGTGATTATTGGTGACCCTGTCAAAGGCAATTTCAGCAAATCAGATTGAAGAGAAAACAGGGGAAGGAGACGGTATGCAGCTCAAGTACAAACAACTCTTTAGAGGAGCTTGTTATAAAAAGAAATATAGAGCAGTAGCTTGGGTGTGGGGTGTGAGGTCAAGAGTGGGTTTTTGTTTTATTTTTTAAGATGGATGCATGCTTATACATCCAATGGGAAAGAGCCAATAAAGAGAGAAAACTGATGATGCAGGAAAAAGAGGGAGAGAACTGACACCCTTAAGTTGGCAAAAGGAGATGGGATCTGGGCGTGGGGGTACACGCCTGCAATTCCAGCTACTCGGGAAGCTGAGGCAGGAGAATGGCTTGAGCCCGGGAGTGCAAGGCTGCAGTGATCAGGTCAGTGAATAGCCACTGCACTCCAGCCTGGGCAACACAGCAAGAGTCTGTCTCCAAAAAAAATTAAAATTAAATTAAAATAAATAAATGAAAGGAAATGGGACTTAGTATAAGTACAGGGGTTAGCCTTAGGTAGGAACATGGACAGGTCATCCACAGTCAACAGGAGGCAGGCAGAGCATGTGGGCACAGAGATACAGGTAGGTGAGATGAAGAGGGGGTGGAGCTTGTAGAAATTCTCTTCCAGTTGCTTCCACGTTCTCAGAAAAATAGGAAGTGAGGTCATGAACTGAGAGTGAGGAGAGGAGGAGGAAGTATTAGAGGCTTAAGGAGGGAGGAGAAGCTATGAAATAGTTATCTAGGAGAGTGAAAGAACTAAGGAAAGAGAATATAATCACCAACTTACACTACCACCAGAAATATATGAGGGTATCAGTCTTGCCACAGCCTTGATAGGAGTGGGTACACTCATTTTTCAATATTTGCTAAACTGTTCACAATGCTCATTTAATTTACATGTCCGATCATTAGTGAGGTTGATCATTTAGTCACTGTATTTCCTCTTTTGTGAATTTTCTGCTTCTGTCCTTTGTTCATTATTTCCTCATTAGGGTATTAGCATTTTTCTTCATAGATTTGTATGAATTCTTGAGAAATTAAGGGTATTGGCCATAACTAATTTTTTATCTGTATGTGAAATATTTTAAATCTAAAAATATAATTATTCCATTAAAACTCCTATCAAAACCAGATGTCTCCTAATCTGTATAAGCAGGAAATGGGGAACATTACCTTAAGTGATGCAAGAGGATGTTCTGGTCCCAAGAGGCTCCAGTGAAAAGCGGCCAGGTCCTCATCTGGGAGAATGTGGTTACCTATAAAGTACATTTGTCATTTATTGACTATACAAAAGTTTTCTTAGAACCTCCAGGCCATGAAAGAGGTCCTGAGAGAGAAAATGATCAAATAATTCATATAGGTCTATGTTTTTAATGTAATAATTATAGTAGCTATGTGTTGATTACCTACTATATATTGCGTGCATTATATGTATCATCTTTAAAATGACCATGCATGGTAGTATTATTATCCCCATTTTACAGATAAGGAAACTGAGGTTTGGACAAGTTTGGTGACTCGGTCCAATGTGGTCCAGCCAATAAGTACATATACCAGGATAAGAAGCTAGGACTGTCTGACTCCAAAGTCCATGCTATCACATAGTCATGCTGCCTTTTAGAATAGTAGCCACCAATTACTAACTGCCTAATAAGTGCTGAGCATTTGGTATACCTCATTTCATTTAACCTTACCAATAATACCATGAGGTATTATTATTCCCATTTCACAAATGAGGAAACTGAAAATAGGGAGGTGTGACTTCAGTGAGTTGCCTAAGGCCTAATTCCAAAATTTGTGCTGACTTCATTACATTATCCCAACTCATGCCCTTTGGGATTATAGAGCAGAGGTCACACATGAGACAGGATATTTACCTTCATGCTGTTAGTACTTGGAAAACCAATTCAAAACATAATCAGTTCTCTGTAGTTTACTTTGAAATACATCTTAAAAAGATAGATTGATGGATGAAGAATGGATATATGATAAAGTAAGTATAGTAAAATGTTAATGGCAGAATACAAGTGGTGGATATAGGGTTTTCACTGAAAAATTCTTTCAATTTTGCTGTATGTTTGGAAATTTTCATAATAAAGTATTAGCAGAAAAGAAAGAGAAAAACATAATCAACAATTGGTTTTCCTGATCTAAATTTATTAGACACTGGGGAAGAAATGCTAATGCTATGACTGGGGAACCAAAGTTGTCCAGGGCTAGTAAAACATTTGGCTTCAGATAGTACTCAGCATAAAACAGTTATGAAATGTAACAAAAGAAAAAGTTTTACAAGAATCAGAATAATGTTCTGGAATATCCTGTAGCAATCCATAAGACAAACATGCTGAGTTTTAGTGTGGTCTACTGAGCAGCCCAAAAGTCTGCTGGGTTCTCCCCAGCACAGTGTTTGTTATGACGACTTAAAAAATACAAATCCAATGATGACAGGCTAAATCATTTGTCTTCAGCTCTTAACATTGGAAGAGGAAATTACCAATCACTGGAGTCTCTTCCTTTGGTCTACCCACCTAGCAGTGCAGCAAATATGGGAAAATTCATACGCTTCAGGCCCAGTTGCTTGGCCACCTCCTGCATCAGGAACTGGTTGGTAGTGAGGTTCTTCCCATTCCAGCTCAGCTTCAGAGCATGGGAACTATAGTAAGAGGGAATATTGTAGAGAGCATACTCGGAGTCATGGGCAAGAAGGCCATGGAAGCCATTTTCCCTGAAAAAAGCCACCACTTCCAAATGGTGGTCTTCAAGGCTCTGAAAGACCTAGGAGGGAAGAAGAGAACACGTCATGCCACAGAAGCTGATTTGTATTTTGTTAGAAGTCAGGAAGGTTAATAACTGTTATAGTTTGATGAAATTTAAGATTATACGTGGCTGAATAGAACACTCCTAAAAAAACAAAATGAAACAAAACAAAAACCCTCTCCCAGCCTACAACCTGATTATTCTTGTAAATGTCGCACAGATAGCGTTATACATGTGTTCACTCAAATGTCCAGTCTTTTTTGACTCCTTTCATGAAACTTGGCCTTAGGCCATTCAAATTAGAATACTGAAATTCACACGGTATATATTACTTAAGTTTTTACTTCATAACTGAAGAGACTTTTGTTAGAAAGATAATAAAACTATTATTTATTGCTTGGCATCTACTATGTGCTGTGTGTATTTTACATATATTATCTCATTGTCAGAACAACCATGGCAAGATACAGACGGATGAAAAACTTAGATGTGGAAATAAATACAGAAATCTAAGTTCTTCTAACTCTTTTTTAAAAGACCTTGCTTTCTTTCTTAGGAGCACTTTAGATCTCAGGGCACCCAAATAGGGCTCTTCCAACAGACAGGGGTCACAAACTTCACCCTATTTTAGAAATGGGAAACTAAGGCTGCAAGAAGTTGGCTGCCCTCAGTGTTGCGTAATGAGTGAGTGATAGACAGGATTCAAACCCAGGCTGATTTGACTCCAGAACGCACACTTCCTATTGCACCAGGCTTCTTCCTGGAGAGCACTATTTTTTACGTAACAGAGACAGACTGTTAAGTACTCTTCCTGTACATGCCTCTATTGCTACACTTGAAGCATACTGAAATCATCTGTATACTGGCTCCATCAGACTAAATTCCTTGACTGCAGAGAGTTTACCTCTGTATTCCCGGCTCCCACATAAGACCTGGTGCATAGTAATATTAATAATAATGGCTAACAGATAATGAATATGTACTATGTGCTAAGCAATGTTCCAAGTACTTAACATGCATTAACTCATTTAATACTCACAACAACCTTATGAGGCCATAACTATTATTATTATCCCCATTTTACATTATTATCCCCAAGGTCATATGGCTAGAAGGAGCAAAGCCCAGATTTTGACTCTAGAGCCCATGGACCTTGATAATTTTGTTCAATTCATAACCTATTTTTCATATAAGTTGTAAAGGAATGGTAGTTTTCTGGAGTCCAATGGGAGTTTCAATGCATTAAACTTTTGCCAGGCTATGGAAAAAGAGTCTAGTCACAGTTGATAGTCATGTCATACACAAGGGGAGGGACATTGGTATGCAGACAGTGAAGCAAGGTCTGTATTTGTTTGATATCCAGGCAAAGGAACAAAAAAGTATTGCAACATATTTACACCTAGAGTTATGATTAACTCCATCTGTGTCAGGGTAGGAGTATAGTTTTATGCTGTCCCCTGGAGGTAGCTTCTTCTGGCCTACCTCTCATACAAGTCACTGGGTGAGCATCCATTTATCTTGTGCCAGACATAGTTGCTAAGTGTCAAACAACCTGACTATATAGATATCATAAGCCCCATTTTACAGATGAGGAAATTGAGGCTCAGGGAAGTGAGGTGCTCAGTTATAAAGCTGGAAAATAGCAACCTGGGTCAGACTGACACCAACGTCTATGATTTTTCCACTACAACACATAATCTTTAGCTGGGTCTGAGGCTGATTATGCCACCATCTAAGTGATTTCAACTCCAGAAAGCCAAGTACTACTGATTTTTAACTAATCTGGTGGCTCTTAAAATACTAGGAATGTAAATTACGATCACCTGGAGAGCTTTTTCAAACTATAAAAACTGTCTCACCTCAGATCTGCTGAAACAATTTCCTGAGTGTGATCCAAACAGCTATATTTCAAAATAGCTTCCAGTAGGTTCTCATGAATACCCCCAATTAAGAACCATTGAACTAATTCGATTATTCATTTTATTGCTTAGGCAACTGAGGCCTAGAGAGGATAAATGAGTTGACATGATTACCTAGCTAATTTGCAGCAGAACCAAGATTAGAACAAGCCTCATGATTCCAGGTATAGGACTTCTTTCACTGTATCTTCTGGAGTAGGTAATGGAAAATAACAGAGTAAGAATCTCGCATATCTCTCTCACAATTCCCCAACATCCCACTCCTATCAGGCTAGTTTCCTAACTACCTGTTTCCAAGATTACTCCTGATTCCTGTCTTTGCTCGCTTGATCTCCCTACCTAAAATGCTTTATTGCCTCTCTTTCCCAATGTTTTGAGTACTTTCCATAGGCCTGCCACCTCTTAGACAAATTCTTCAATAACTTCCCTCCTCTTCACTCTTATAGCACTGAGACAGATGACATAGTCACAGATGTAATTTGGCAATACCATCATCAAGTTTAAGATCATAGGTTCTATCTTACTCTTGTGTGCATCCTCCATGGTCCTATGTCCTTCCAACTAGGAAGGAGAGAGAGCAGGAGTTGACAGGTACAGAATAGTAAAGGAAGTAAAGAAACCGCCTACTGAGGTTGGGAAAAAGAAAAGCAGCCCTGGCAAATGAGAGGGTACCATCATCTCACCATGTGACTTCTAAAGCAGATGCATTGAAGTCACTGGGAAAAGTCTACCTGGATTGCAGGCTACCTACAGCTCAGTATTAGGTATCGATTAAGTACCTACTATGTACCAGGCACTGTTCCAAACCCACCTCATGTCCACTAACCTTGCAATAACATCATGGGGCATTATTATCTCCATTTTACAGACGAGCAATCAATGAGGCTCAGAGGTTAGAGAACTTGACCAAAGTCACACAGCTAAAAAGGGAAGATAACCAATAAGCACATGAAAAGATGCTCATCATCAGTCATTACAGAAATGCCAATCAAAACCACAATGAGAAACCAGTTAACACTCACTAGGATGACTGTAATTTAAAAAATGGAAAATAACGAGTGTTGGCAAGGATATAGAAAAATTAAAATCTTCATGCATTGCTGGTGGGAATGTAAAATGGTGCAGTCACTTTGGAAAACAGTCTGGTAGGTCCTCAAATGGTTAAACATAGAGCTATCACATGATCCAGCAATTCCACTCCTAGCTATATACCCAAGAGAATTAAAAAACTATGTTCACACAAAAACTTGTACATGAATGTTCATAGCTGCCTTGTTCATAAAAGTCAAAAAGTAGAAACAACCCAAATGTCCATCAACTGATGAGTGCACAAGCAAAATGTGGTATAGCCGTATAAGGAAATATTATTCATCCATAAAAAGGAACAAAGTACTGATTCATGCTACAATGTGAATGAACCTTGAAAATATTACGCTAAGTGAAATAAGCCAGACACAAAGAAGCACATATTATTTCTTTTATATGAAATGTCTAGAATAGGCAAATCCATATGGATGGAAAAACAGATTAGTGGCTGCCAGGGATTGGGGGTAAGGGGGAGTGAAAAGTGAAGACTAGTAGGTACTAGGTTTCCTTTTGAGGTTACAAAAATGTTCTAGAATTAGTGGTGATAGTATCACAACTCTGTGAATATACTAAATACCACTAAATTGTATACTTCAAAATGGTGAATTTTATGGTATATGAATTATATCTTGATTTTTAGAAAGTGGAGCTAGGATTCAAACCCAGCTCTGTTCACAAAGCCCAAGCTCCCTAATCCTCACTTTAAGAACTTTTTATTATGGAAAATTTTAAACATACAAAGGTAAAGAGAATAGCATAATGAACCCCTATGAAAGCATCTAGCTTGTCCTCCTCTTTTTTATGGCATTTTTAATATATTTTTTACTGTGATTAAAAAACACATAAAATTTACCATCCTAACCATTTTTAAGTGTATAGTTCCGTTGTGTTAAGGATATTCACATTGTTGTGCAACATATCTACAGAACCTTTTCATCTTGCAAATCTGAAACTCTATACCCTGTTGAACAACAGCTCCCCTTTTCCCCTCCCCCAGCTCCTGGTAACCACCACTCTACTTTCAGTTTCTATGAATTTGACTACTTTAGATACCTCATATAAGTGAAATCATATAGTATTTGTCCTTTTGTGACTGGTTTATTTCACTTAGCATAACGTCCTTGAGGTTCATCTATGTTGTAGCATATGACAGGATTTCTTTCCTTTTTAAGGTTGAATAATATTCCATTGTATGCATCTACCACATTTTGTTTGTCCATTCATCAATTGATAGACATTTGGGTTGCTTCCAACTCTTGGCTATTGTGAACAGTACTGCTATGAACATAGATACGCAAATATCTCTCCGAAATCCTGCTTTTAATTCTTTTAGATATATACCCAGAAGTGGAATTGCTACTTCTATTTTTAATTTTTGAGGAATCTCCATACTGTTTTCCACAAAGGTTACATCATTTTACAATCCCAGCAACAATGCATAAGGGTTCCAATTTCTTCACATCCTTGTCTTCACCGCTGGCACCCCCTTCTCTTTCTTTGGGATGCCACGCCATCTCCCTGCTCTCTTTCGTCCCCCCCTTTCACTCACACTCTCTTTCTCTCCTCTAAGAGGATAAAATAAACATTTTTACGTTCATATATCCTAATCTCTGCATGAGAAATCTTTCTCCACCTGCGCTGTGAACACCTACGAGGCTTTCCACCCTAACAGCTCCTAAGTATCTTAATTTATAGCAGTTCCCCTTCTCTTTATTTAAATGCTATTATTTTTTGGAAAAAAAAACTTACCTCATTTTTTAAGTTAGAAAAGCAATATGGATTATTTATCAAATGGTGTTGACACAACTGGAGAGTCACTTGAGAAGGAAAAAAAAATGGAGCCATACCTCACACTTTGACCAGTATATCCATCAAAATAGTAGAAGACACCGTGAGGGAAATTTCATATAATCTCAGAGTGGGGAAAGTTTAAGAGAAAATCCAGTAACACAAAAGAAAACAATATTTTTACTACATAAAAATCAAACATTTCCATAGTTTGAATGCATACATGTTTGGCTGATGAATAAGAAAAAAAATTGGGAAAAGTCAATGTAAGTAAACTCAAAAGACAAATGACAAACTGCAAAAAATTTTGCAACTCATAGCACAGAGGGCTAATTTCCTTAATAGAGAAGAAGGGGGAAGAAAAACCCTAACAATCCAAGAGAACATTTAACAAAAAAGTAAACACAAATCGATCTTAAGTATATAAAAAGATGATCAAACTCACTCATGATAAGAGAAGTGAAAATTAAAAGTATACTGAAACATGGTATTTCACCTATGAGCAAATAAAGTACTGGTGAGGAAACAGGCACTTGGCAAACATTGTTGGTAGGGGTGTAAATGGTACAACCCCTAGGGAAAGCAATCTGGCAAGATCTTTCAAAATTACAAATGCACATACCCTTTGACCCAGCAATTCTACTTCTAGGGATTTATATTTTAGATATGTAAAGTACCCAGAACAACAATGCAAGTGCTTAAGTGTAAACAACTGCTTTGCAAATACATAAAATATTCACTGTAGCATTATTTGTAATAGGTGAAGACTGGAAAAGACCTAATTAATTGCCCATCAATAAGGGACTAGTTAAATAAATTATAATACACGCATATAATGGAATAGTGTGAAACCATAAAAAATAACCACAAAACTCTATGTATACATGTAGGAAAATTACAAAGATATATTAAATGATAAAAGCAAGGTGTAGAACATTATGTATAGTATGCTGTTTTTTAAAAAGCATTTTTTGTGTAAAATATGTTTATACGTGTAATGTGTACATATATAATATGTATTTATATGTATAGTTACAAGTATTTGCTTTTATATGCATAGTATCTCTGGAAGAAGACACAACAAATTGGTAATATTTGTCACCTCAGGGGAGAACCTAGTTGGTGGGTACAGGGGTGGAATGAAGATTTTTTTTACCATATATCCTTTTGTACCATGAATTGCAATACTTATTCAAAAGATAAACTACAGCTGAATAAAAGCAGAACACACACAGTGCAGAAAAAAATCAAACAACATAGGAGAGTGTACAGTGAAAAGTAAGTCCTTTTACCCCCATTCCCTGGAGGTAATTGCTGTTATAGGCCCCTCTCCTGAAGAGTCTGATTCAGTAGGTCTAGGGGTCAGGCTGGGAATCTATTTTTTTTATTTCAAAATATTAAGGGGGTACAAATGTTTTTGTTACATGGATAGCTTTTGTAATGCTTGAGTCAGGGCTATAGATGTACCTGTCACCTGAATTGTGTTCATTGTTAGGCAGGTTTTTGCCCCTCCCCCTCCTCCCCTCTACCCCCACCCTCCCCCTGGGAATCTATTTTTAACAAGAACCCCAAATGATTCTCATGATGAGCTAAGTTTAAGAAACAGTTCTCTAGTCAGATCACACAGCATGGCAATTTACTCCTAGCAAAATACAACCTAGAGTGACTGATGGCCATTCAATCCTGACCAGGGCCAAAAGAAATAGCCTTCCAGCCACAATGACCCTCAGAACAGTGAACACTCTGGCTCCATTTACACATTTATGATGACTGCTACCACCTATAAGCACCAGCACTTCCAGTGCCTGGCCCAAACTGGTCTGGTTTAGTTGTTAACCTTGTAATTTTCCAGGAGGAAAAAAAATGATTTAGGGGAGATCAAACCATAACATCCCCAAACAACTAATCAGAAAAGCAGAACACCTGAGTTTTAAAGAAAGTGAGAATTGAGATTCTGAACAACTGTCTATAGTTTTTAATTGCTGGTTCACTGTTCAGTTCAATAAATATGGATTGAGGGCCTACTAAGTGCCAGGATGCAGACAGCACAGAGCAAGACATTTACAACACCTGTGAGCAGTTATGAGCACAGGGTGCCATGGGAACACAGAGGAAAGGCACCTAACCAGTCATCGGGGGTAATGCTTTTAGAGGAAGCAACACCCATTTATAAAACTCAGGGGAAAACAGCTGAGAAAAGGTTAATGTCTCATTTCCAACCTTAAGTCATCTAAAGCAGTGGCTTTCAAACTGTGCTTCCCCAAACCAAGATTTGGGTAGGTGGAGATTGGACCAAATAACCAGAGTGGATCAGTGTTCCTACTTTCTCTTCAACCAGAGTTCATAGTCCCCATTTTAAATATATTTTGGCTCTTACAGAAATATTTAATAGCAAAATATTGCTATTAAAAACAACTAGGAATATTAATTACTAGAATATAAGCTTTAAGAAGGCTGGGATTTTTTTTATCTGTTTTGTTCACTGCTGTATCTCCAATACATAGAACACTGGCACAGAGTAGGCAGGCAATGAACCGTTTCAACTTTCGACCAATATTTACTGAGCCAGGCACTGATATTTGCCAGCACTGATCTAGGGGTAGAGATATAGCAGCGAACAAGAGACAAAAACCCCTGCCCTCATGGAGCTGACATTGTAGTGACTAATATTTCAAAACAAACACTGGACTAAACATATCTCATTTATCCTTCTATCCCTGTGAAATGGGTATTATATCATTAACCCCTCTCCCCTTCCTTTTTTTAAACAGAGAAAACTGAAACTTGGAAAACTTAAATAACTTGCCCCAAATCACACAGCTAACAGTAAGGCAGAACTTGGATTTGAACTCAGTTAGGTCTGACTTCAAAATAATGTTTTTTTCCATCAAATATGTTCTCAAATAAAGGCAACTGGAAAAGTGGGCATACACTAATCTCAGATCAATTCACAAATAATACAATAAACACAGGAACATAAAGAATAACTAGATTGTGAGCCCATTAGTGGCAGAATTATGTTACAGCCATCTGTGTCTCTAGCACCCTACCTGGACCATAGAAAGAGCATAATAAATGCTTATTATTTAAAGTAACTTCATTGTAAATGATTCTCTTTAGAAATTAAAAATACATAAATAAAACTTCAAACCAGAGGCAATACTTCTTTCTGACCTCTGGAATACCTGACTTCCTCCAGCATGTCCTATATTCCGTTGGGATACTAGCCTCACTCCTATCTATCATGTTACATACACCAAACTAGTGTCTGACTCAGGCAGGGTACTGTGGTCCACCCTCTCCACCTATTCTCAATGACAAAGCAAAAAGAAATCAGAGATAACAAGGAAGCATCATCTTATAAGAAAATTCGAGGAGGGGTGGCCTATGTGCCCTGAAGTCTAACTGCTGAATAATTAATTACAGTCTAAAACTACTGTTGATGCAAATATGCATCACTACACATTGTGGAGTTCAACAAACCATTAAGAGATAATCACAAAGCTAAAGAATAGTGTATAAAAAGAATAGCAGCAATCAAAAACCACAGCCAATTCAAGGCAACATTGATAAAGTGGCCTTCCCTTTCAACTGTAGCAATTTCAATGATCTACACGCACATACAATGGTAGAGCCTTTGGCATAAAATACTGCAATCAAGCTGGAGGTAGTAGAATACTGATCCAGTGTTCAGCATACACTATTAAGGTGCTAATTTTAATTTGTGAGTACTCAATTTTAGTACCCTTAATTACTCTTAGGCTGCCAGGAGCCAGCCCATTTCTGTAGGTGAAACTTGCTGTCACATTTAAGAACCAAAGGAAAAAGATTTTTAAAAAATCTGTTGTGGCTCATCCATGGGCTGGAGACCATACTTTGAGACTAACTTTTGTAATCAGTGTATATACACCAGAAGCTTTGGCATCCAGTGGACTTATGCTCAAATTGAAGTTGGGAGAAATCACGGGCAAGGCACCTAGCTTCTTCATCTGTAAAATGGATGAAGCTAATTAGCTAATTCCTACCCAATTGTAAGAATTAGAAATTATTTATATAAAATACCTGCCACACAGGTTCTGAAATAGCTATGAAATAAATCATAGTCTGTTCTGCAGAGAAGTCTATGGTACGTACTATTGTCTGGAGGGCCTCATAAATCATTTGAGACAAGTAGATACCAGAATAGACACTTGTTCTGCCCAAAGCAAATACTAAAGATTGAAAAGTAGGAAGGCCTGATGAAAAGTATCCTTAGGAATAAGAGGAGAACAAGAGGCCAAGGGAGCTTCTGGGTTACCTGAGAAAGGACAGGAACTTCAGAGAAGGCAATGATGGCAAGAAATTTCTAAAAGTCCTTGAACCAGGGCTGCAAATGCTCACAGTGGTGGGCAACTAACATGAATGAATAAAAGGGGCTGAGTTAAGAAAAATTAACTTCCAGAAATGTAATTGTCTTTACTAAACTATGCTGTAGGCATTAATATATACATGCAAGATATTGGAGTTTAGGTTTTAAATTAAAAACACAAGTGAAAAATAGAAAATTTTGGTATTTTTTTTAATAGTTTAGTCTCCTTTGACTTGGAACTACAGGCCTGATGATGCCTTTATGTACCAAGAGGTCAATGTCAGGTCTTATATTTTTGTGTTACAATGTGCAGTACAGAATTTAGCCTTGAATCCTTTTACTGGGAGTGATTAATTTGATCCTATTTCATAATGTAAAACAGCTGTTTAGAAATGTAGGCATTTCCAAACACAGATGTTTGGCATAGTTTTTTTTTTATATACATATTTAGGGTAACTACTCCCAAAATATTTTAGAATGCTGGTATTTCAATGACATCATGCTTCATTTTCAGTACCATAGCACAGTAATTAAGTATCTTCATTGTAGCTTTTCTTTCATACCATGAACACTGAGAAAGGCTAACTGAACAATATTAGTTCATTTTCATAAAATATAATGTCAGAGAACCTTTTCTGGAATTTGACAGACAACTCCACAATTGTGGGAATGTAATTCAGGCCATCACTTTCATTTCTTGGAAGCCAATTTCAGAAAGAAAAGTCAGCCAGTTTTTCTCCTGCCAAATGAGTTTCCCAAAGGCATACTTTTGCTAGGAACAAGCAAATACAACCATACATTTGTGAAGGTATTTCTGAACAGCCCTGTTTTTATTCAAAGTGTCTAGATGAATTATAAAGTCAACAAATCAAATATTTTATTTCAATCTTTGCTGGTGCACTGAATGCCCTTTTGGATGCCAAACATGTCATTTTTTTTTTTTTACTATCTTGAGTACTGTGCCTCAACTAAGCCAATCAACCTCCTTATAATAGGGCATATTTCCATAATATGTACCTAATAATTCACCAAGCAAAGTATCAACTGTGCTTGGTGCAAACCACAGTGTTAATTCATTTTGAACTTTTTAGCACAAAGTGAATCCTGAGGAGTGATACAACAAACAGCTTTAAGTTTAGGCCCCTGGAAAGCATTTCACCTTCAAATTTTAATTTCCAAAGCAACAGTTTAGCACTATTGCAGAAGCACTATCTATAGTCATATTTACTATTTTTGACCAATCAATATTAAAAATTGCAAGACTTTTCTCAACACACAAAATCCAGGTATTTCCAGATGTACCTGTGACAGGCTACAAGAGTTAAGTTACATCAAAATTCTTAACACATGAATTATATCTAGGTGCAGTGGTTCTCAAACTTTAGCATGTATCAGAATCAGCTGGAGGGCTTGTTAAACTGGATTGACAAAACCCACCCCCAGTTTCTGATTCAGTAGGTCTGGGGTAGGGCCGAAGAATTTGCATTTCCAACAAATTTCCAGGTGGTACAGTGCTGTTGGTCAGGGACCATACTTTGAGAACCACTGGCTAGACATACAGCTAAATGTATAGCTATGCAGGTGGTGTTTAGATCTGTTCTGATAGCTGCTATCTAAAACTTTACAAATAATTTAAATTCTTGACCCAATTTGTCCCCCAAACAGGACAACAGTATTTTCTACCTTTGCAAATGCTTATGATATTTCTGCTGTACTCAACCGACACTCTCTTATAAACTACCACATACAAAAGGCTTTCAATCCCTGGCAATTTTTCCAATTAATACATAATTGCATCTCATGGCAGCATCACTTATTCTATCTGTATTCAAAAACACAGCCTGTTGAAACTCCCCAAGTCTTACTTTAAGTTCTTTTTGTTTCAGCATTCATCATTTTTGTATACTGGTCATATTTCTTACAATGGTTTCTTTTTAAATGGTATCTTAAACTGTAGGCTTTCAACAGACACATTTTATTTAGATATATAGGAAAATCCATATGTATATTCCACAAAGAAATAGGCTCTCTCCTGTTCTTCTTTAAATATGTGACCTTCTTGGCATAAAAAAGATTTTTGTCACTTTGTACAGATGTGAGTACAATAAATATTTCATGTTCATCAAAACGACTATAAAAAAGTACAAGCACAACAATCAATGGTGTTTTAGTTATCTATTTCTGTGTAATAAATTAGTTCAAAAACGTAGTGGCTTAAAACAACATTTATTATCTCATAGTATTTGTGGGCATGTCTTAGCTGGGTCCTTTGGCTCAGGGTCTCTCACAGGCTGCAATCAGGGTGTCAGCCAGGGTTGCAGTCATCTCAAGGCTCGACTGGGGAAGGATCCGTTTCCAAGCTCACTCACGTGGCTGTTGACAGGATTCAGTTCCTTGCAGGTTGTTGGACTGAGGGCTTCAGTTCCTCACTGGCTGTTGGTCAGAGGCTGCCCTCAGTTTCTTGTCCTGTGGGCCTCTCCATTGGGCAGCTCACAACATGGCAGCTTGCTTCATCAGAGTGATCAAGCAAGAAGAGCCACAGAGAGAGAGAGAGAGAGAGAGAGAGAGAGAGCGAGAGCGAGAGAGAGAGAGAGAGAGAGAGCGCGCGCGCGCGAGCGAGCAAACAAGATGGAAGTCCCAGTTTTTTATAACCTAACCTTGGAAGTAACATCCCATCGCTTTTGTTGTAGTCTGCTCATTAGAAGCAAGTCATTAGGTCCAGCCCATACAAAGGAGCACAAGGAGATTACACAAGGGTATGAATACCAGGAGGCAGGAATCATTGGGAGCCATTGCAGAAGGTGTCTACCATGAATGACAAGTGGCACTTGGTCACTCCGCCAGGGAGACACTATGGAGTGGTGGAGCCCAATAAACAGAGACCATGTGGCTCACAAAAGGGGGCAATCAGTATTGCCAGAGGATTTGATATTTCAAGAGTAGTTGGAAAGTGTCAGATTTTTTTGCAATATTTCACAATTTTTAAAAGTTGGCAACAAATTCAAACTTGTTAAAAAAGAAATGTGTTCATAAAATGCAAATTAAATGACAGTAGGAAATGAAAATCATTGAACTCACTCAACTAGATGATACCTTAGTATTCAGTCCAAACACATTATTTGATTTCAGATCCCGGCAAACACTAGTGATTAATGAAAATAAATGAAGTTCTTTCAAAAAGAAAAGAAAAGAAAAAAAGAAAATGTGTGAGCCAATGTAAAAATATATGCATGGGCCACATGTGACCTAAGGGCTACCAGTTTGCCATCTTTGCCATAATCTTTATAATTTCCTATGTGGTAGATGAAAGGGCAAGGGTTTTGGTGTCTGGTATGAAAATCCTGGTTCTGCCACTTCTGTTGGTTATGTCCCTGGGCCAATGACAAGGGCTAGAGAAATAAATGATCCTCAGGGCTTATACTATAAGTACTTTCTTACTCGTCTCCTCTACTAGACTGTGAGCTCCTGGAGCAGTAGAGTACCATGCTTTGTACTCCTAACCTCAACACTCCTTCCCTACTTCATTTTTCTCCACAGCACTTACTATGCCACCTAAAATACCATACATTTGCCTACTTATCTTGTTTATTGTCTGTCTTCCCCATTAGAACATAAGTTTCATGAGGTCAGAAATCTGTTTTATTTAGTGCTGTATCCTCACAATCTTGAACTCTGCCTGGCACACAGTAACTGCCCAAATAAATACTGGTTGAATGAATGAATTCCATTGTTCATAGTATGTAGCAGTTTCTGGCACAGAGTAGGTACTCATTTTTAATTGAACTGAAAAGTACTTCTTACCCTGATAAGAAAAATGGGGTGAAATGAGGCTAGAGAATGATAGGCAGACCATGAAGGACACTGCATGCCATGCCATGCTAAGCTTAAAGCATGAGAATGAGATGATCAATGTCCAACCTACTTGGCACACAAGTTATTTTGGTCAAAATAATAGTAACTGGCATTTATATGTCATTTACAATGTGCCATATAATGTTCTAAGCACTTTACTTACATTAAATCATTTAACACTCACAACAAAATCTATGATGTAGGTATTATTATCTTCATCTTCCAGATAAGGAAACTGAAGCACAGAGAAGTCAACTTGCCCAAGGTTACATAACTGGTAGGTAGAAGGACAGGGACTTAAACTCAGTCTGGCTCCAAGGTCTGTGCAGTTAGCCATTATGCCACACACAAACTAAATATAAGAAAGTGTTCTGGAAAAAGTTACTAAAATACAACTATAAAAAAATGCAACTATACCGTTTTAAGATATGTTAAATATGGTGCCAAATATATTTAGGTTCAAATCTTGGTCCAACCATGCTCTAGCAGTGCAACCTTGAGCCGGTGACTATGCTGAGCCTGTTTCTATTCTAGCCATAAAAAAATAGAGATTAAAACCTATCCTGACAGGTGGTTGTGAGGATTAAATGACATAATGAATATATGTAAGGTACCAAGCCCATGGGGTAGCTATTATTACCATCACTAAAGAAGAATATAGTCTATAGATGCATTGCTAAGCAGCTATAAACTTACTTCTGGGTAACAGAGTTTGACAATTCAATTTACAATTTGAATCAACTGACATGCAATTAACATACAACATTGTAAAATACTGGTTCTAAATTCTTCCTTATCTGACCTTTAAAGCCCTCTACAGTCATTCAGTAAGTCAAGTCAATCAACCAATCTCTCGCTCTCTCTATTTCAACAACCATTATTATTGTATATAATATGTCAAGTCCTAGAACAAATCCCTGCCCTCTTGGAACTCATTTAAAAGAGAGTTATGTGATATGAAAATGCTATGAGAGAGAAAATGAGTGAGACAAGAACAGAGCACTCTGGTAGTGCGAGGGAAGGCATCCTTCACCACCACAGCCAGCAGAGGCTGGCTGGGAAGGATTTTATAGTGATAACTTTTGAGCAGCAGTAAATAGGAATTTGCGACGCAAGGGTGAAGGTAACGTAAGAAAAGCACTATGAAAGAGGACATGGTTTGTCTAGGAAACTAAAATAGTTCAGAATGGTTGGGACAGGCATGGATAGAGATGAGCACCAGGTAAGTCTGGAGAGAGTTTGGGATCAGACTGTGAAAGGCACTGTCTGCCATGCTGAGAAGTTTGGACTTGGCAGGGTAGGCAAAAAGCAGCCCCATCTTTGGGCATATAACAGAATCAGCTTTGGTTTTCAGGATGCTATCTCTGGCAGCAGTGTGGCAGATGGAGTCCAGAGAGTGTTGTGGTAAAGGAACAAGTTGAGGCTGTTTTCATGGTTCAGATAAGAAATTTTGGCAGCCTGAACTAAAGCAATGGGAGTGGAAACAGAAAAAAGTTGCTGGACTCAGGAGACATTTTTGAGGTAGAACTGAAAGGATTTGATGACCAACTGAATGTGGGAAGTGACAGGAGGGCGAAGAATCGAGGACTCCACAGTTTCTGATTTGAAATGGATGAAAGACACCATTCACAGAAAAAGAATATGAGAAGTGGAACAAGTCTTGGGGAAAGATAATGAGTTCCATCTTGGATATTTTTTGGTTTAAATGACCTGTAAGATAAGACATCGAGTAGTAGAGAGCTGAAAAGATGTGTTGAAAGTTCATCAGAGAGGTTGAGGGTAGAGACAAAGCTATAAGAATCAGGATATCATTAATACTTAAAGCCGTAATAATGGATGAGATTGCTCAGGAAACAAATGTAGAAGAATATGACTAGGACAGAAGCCTTAAGAGTACCAACATTTAAGGAAGCAGGCAGAGGAGGAGGAATAAGGAAAAGAGGAGAAAGAACTAGAGATTTATGAGGAGAATCAGAAGTGAGTAGGATTATGAAATCCAACGAAGGTAGTTCAATAGGATGTCTTGATTTGATTATTTCAAATAAGACCAAGAAAGGGTAAGAATGGAAATGGAAGTGGTGACATTAGATATAAAGTGGCACTAGGCTAGGAAATAGGAATGCAGTCATTTTATTCAAGAATAATGGTGAAAAGGTAATCTGTCACAGGATTAGAGTTAAAAAAAAGAATAATGGTGAAAGGGGAGAAAGGGGACAAGAATCATGGTACAAGGGAATTATGAAGTAAAGGGGAAGTTTTTTTTTTTAAAAGATTATTTGTGCATGCTGTAAGTGAAAGACACCAGAGAGGGAGAGACTGAAAATGCAGAAAGGAAAGGGACTGCTACTTTTGAATCCCTGTAACATCACCGTATGAGTCACTCACTTGGCACTTAGCTTACACATTTGCCTTGTATTGGCAGTACTGTACATTTAGCAATGCTAGCATAAACTAAGTGCTCAATAAATCTACTTACTGTTTTTCTTCATGCATCTATGCATATTATCCAGCCAATAAAAGTGTACAATCTTACACAAGAATGTAAAAAAGAAACTTGGTGGTGGATTGTGGAAACAGACTTTGAGCAATACAGACGTAGAACAAGAATTTTTATCCACCACTTACTAGAGCCCAGACTAAAGAAAATTCACTTTACCTCTTTGCACCTCAGTTATTCATCTGTAAAATGGGAAGAATACTACGCATCTTGCAAGCTTGTGAGGACTGAACGAGATATTTGAAAAGCACTTTAAATACAACTTGTTGCTCAAGAAGTAGCAGTTAATTACTATTATGATTATTTTTCCCAACACCAAAACACCCAAAAGAGCCATTGACTTTTCAGGATATCTATGACCGAGGATAAGTAAACAATCAGGAGGCATATCAGCCACTGTTTTATTGTATTCCAGAGAACCAAAGCACAAAATGACACCAGCTCTTGGTCAGACTTCTCAAAGTCTGGTTATTCATGTACCCCCAGCATGATTTCTGCCACATCCAAGTAGTGTAAAACTTAATATTTTTCTTTAAATCAATTCATTTCTCTTCAGTTGGTCCCATTCTAAAAAATTACAGCTTTGAAATGGTGGGTTTGATGTGCTGATTATCTTTTTTTCTAATATACACTAACCATTAAAATAAAGCATTCATCCCCTTAATACCCTACATCATCTCCTGAATCACAATCTAAAACTGCTTTAGGTTGCTCTACTTCTGAGACCCTTAGGAAGAAATCAGGAAAGCAATTTGTGGGTTCACTTAATTTTCCTGCTACTGGTGATTACCATTTACAAAGGTCTGTAGAGCATATAAATGAAACCAACCAAATGATAAAATTCATCCCAACAATATACACTGAGTCTTTTCCTGGGAAGTCCTAAGTTGTCTAAAGCTAAACAGACAGCCCAACAACTTACCTATTATTTAATCCTTCCACCTTTACTTTCTCTATCACAAATGAAAATAAAACTGGGAATAAAGGCCCATCTTGTGGTTTAACCTGAAGAACAAAACCAAGGAGGGGAGAAACACAGTATTGGGTTTTGTTCTGAAGCACTAACATTCAGTCAAAAGAAATGGTAGGCATGCAGATCATCCAAGTGAAAAATTGCCACCTTCAAGATAGTAGAACACTCCCTCTGAAAAGGGAAACCACAATCAGTTATTAATCAATACCTTTCAAGTCTGTGCTACAATCCAGGAAGTTCTTCATCACTCCAACAACAAAAAAGTCACTGACCAGAACCAGGAAAGAGAACTTTACTCACTGATAACATCCACAGACACTTTAGATATGCAATTTTGCAGCCAGTCTTAAATCCATTATATTAAGAGTCACACTACATACTTTTTAAGTCACTCCTACAATCTCATTTTCTTAGGATCACTGAACTATTCATTTAGGGGAGAAAATGTATCCTGCACCCAAAGTATAAAAGACATTATGGAGAATATGAAAAGGTCAAAGAGTTTGTTTATAATCTAGCATGGGGAATAAGATTTACATATTCCCCAAATGATGGTTCTAAGGACTGAAGAGAACTGCTGGGAAGTTTTCCCCCAACAAGTTGAAATAATTTTACAGTGAACATCTGACTACACACCATTGAGATTCTAGTATTTTTACTATACCTGATTTATCACATATCCATCTATCTATCCAATTCGTCTTATTTTTTGATGAACTGCTGGGATTTTAAAAATGAGACTTTGTGTGATGAAGTGTGACAAAGATATACTATGGGTTGCTTCTCAAAAATTTTGACTAATGGGGTATATGAACAAAAAAATTTGGAAACCTCCAAGGTCCAGGTGAGGGTTAAAAAAAAAAAAGAAACCACAAACCCATATTGTGTTCAACTCTCTTGCCAACCTCCAATCAAAATCTATTCAGAGCTTACAACTGGCTGTTTAGGTCCCCACACCCTTGTCTACTATCTGAACTATCCTCAGCCCGCTTCACGGCTTAGCACCAATCGGTGAAGCCTCCCCCAACTTTCATTCTCTCACCCAGAATTAACCATGACCCCAGTAGGGGCCACATTTTTCATCATTTCCAATTAGTACATAGCACCTACGACTTACTTAGTTTTCAGTCTGTCTCTTTTACAAAACCCTGACCTCCTTGAGGTCAGGCATCCCCTTATTTACCTATGAATCCTCAGCAACCAGCTTAGTACTTGGCGAACAACAAGCACTCAATAAAATAATAATAAAAATGTATGTCCTGAACCAGTCTTTTCCCAGGAGCCAGAGAAGAGTTTAGTTGAGTGTGGAAATGATTTAATCACAGTGGAACTTCAGAGAGTTTTGGAGGCAGACTGCCTGTATTGCTGGGTGACTTTGGGCAAATGTCTAAACCTCCTGTACCTCAGTTTCCTCGTTTGGAAAACAGGGATAATACTGCTTTATAGGTTATTTTGAGGATCAAATGAGGTAATACTTTTCGTTTAAAAAAAGCACATAGATTAGCACCTGGCACAAAGTAAGTATTCCATCAATGCAGTCATTATTGCCAGCAACCACATTAATAACGACAATGAGGTAAAAAGTCCTTAAAGCCTGGATGATAGCAATGAAAACAAAGTGGAAAGCATGGTCATGAGTGAAGAATCTACTTAAAAATGTTCAGGCAGGAAGATAAGCAAATGGGTGTCTGTTATATTATTTTTTCTACTTTGAGATAGCTCCTGGTTGGACTTTTTTATTAAAAATACCTATAATCTATCCAGTGTAGGCACAGATTTGATGCTGGGCACTAGGAGTCTAGCACTGGATTCTAGCCACAAGCTCTATAACCACTGCAAGCTGCTCTCTGTAGGTCTTGCAGTATCTCAGCTGAAATTTCTTTCTTCCTCACTACTCCACCCAGCACCTCTTTAGTTTGTGATTCCCACAATCCCCCGCCCTGTCTAACTGTGAGGACAACTCCAAGAATCTATGTTGGGGGAATGGGTTTGCAGTTTCATCCTACCCAGCCCCGTACTACTTTTCTTTTTCTTCTTCCTGCCCACCTCCTTTACTTCTCAAGCCTTGCTATTCTCCACACGTAGGAACTTGAAACCTAAGAGTATGGGAAAGCAACAGAGCAACAGCAGTGGTGCCAAGAACTGGGGATGCTGCCAAGCTGTTCCCCAGGCCCCATATGCAGTGACCCAACTACATGCAGATTGGACTTAACTGCCCATGGGGCCTCACACACTTGATATTCCTGTTCACTTCTGCTCATTTTCTTTCTCCCACTTAAAGCAACCTCCTCCCAAACTTGTGACTCATTCAAATCCAACCCATCTTTGAAGACCCTGATGAGGTCCAACTTCTTCAGGGAAGCCTCCCCTGACCATTTTAGTCCACAGATATCCCCCCCATGCACATACAAACAGGTACTGTACTTACTGTCGGTTCCATAAAGCATAATCACATACACATTTAAATGATTAAATGTTTCATGTGTATATATTTGATTTTTTAAGGGCAGGAACCGTGTCTCACGTTTTTCAAACCCCTTACACTCAATGGGTTAATACTTGTTGAGCAGTGACTGAATCGGTGCGATTTTGTTTGTTTAAGGCTAAGGCAGGAGGAGGTAGAAGAATGTTGAAATGAAAAGGACTGAATGGAGAGATGGGTAAAAAAGAAGCACTGTGTAAAGATGAGAAAAAATGTAGAAGAAGGGTGTTCAACTAACATCTGTTTAATTGAGTTGCTGTGAGGTTGGAAAGAGACATAGGAGATGTTAACTGGAGAAAGCAGAGAAAGGCATTTCAGCTTGAGGCAGAAGAAAGCAGGAGGAAGGTGAGGCTACAGAGAAATTCTGCCTAAATTCTGCTAAAACCTAGAGATAAGCCAATTGGATAAGTGAAGGTAAAGGGAGCTATTAGGATGACATGAGTAGAGATGTGGTCAAGTAGGTGAGCAAATCGGTAGGGGATGGTATGAAGGAAGATGATAAAATGATCGAGGGTAGTTAGGCAGGTAGGTTAACTGATTGGGCGGGTGAGTGGGTAGATGGGAGGCAGGTAAGTGGGTGGGTGGTTAGGTGTTTAGTTGGGAGGGAATAGGTGTGGGGCGTGTTATTTAAGATCCGGCCCCTCCCTCACCTTGACCCGGAAGCGGATGAGTGCTAGCCTCACGCAGTGGCTCAGGCAGGCCGGTGGCAGGAACCAGGCCCGTGGTGGAGGGGTGCCCTTGTTGCCCACGTGTCCCACGATCAGTTGCGCTGTCTGCCGCTCGGCCTGGCACCGACGGCCCCACTCGGCCAGCCGGTCCTTGCCCAGGCCCCCGGGGAACATGACCACGAGCTCCAGGCCGTCGCCGCCGGGATAGGCACAAGCCTGGCACAGCGCTGACAAGTAGCCCAGCATGGCGTTCCATTGGCCGCCACACACCCAATCCGTCTGGTAGCCGCCGTATAGCCGCGGCAGCGCCGAGCCCGCATCCACCAGCACCCGCGCCCCGGGCGGCGGAGGGGGCGGCGGCGGCGGCAGCGGCGGGTGCAGCCCGGGCTGCGCCTGGCCGTGGTGGTGGAAGTGGTGAGCAGGGTGATGATGCCGAGTCGGCCCCGCGCCCCCGGAGTAGGCACCCAAGGCAGCGGGCGGGAGCGGCGGTTGCAGAGGCGCGGAGCCTCTGGCGGCGCGCGGAGCCCCAGGCGCTAGAGCTGCTGTCGGTGGCAGCTGTCGGTGCAGGTGCTGCTGTTGCTGGCGCGAGACCGTGCGCGCGAGTTTAAGGAGGTCCACGGGCACCACGGCCCCGGGACAGCGCTTCTCCAGGAACTCTTGGAAGCCCTGGACACCCATGCTTCGTCGGTGGGTAGATGAGACAGCGGCTGCGCAAGCAAGCTAGGCGGCGATCTGGGCGCGAAGCTGGGGGCGGGCGCGTGCGCACTCCGCGGGGGGCGAGGGGGGCGGGAAAAGGATTCCCGAGGGGAGGGGTGAGGGAGCGAGGGAATGAGGGCGGGGCGGGGTAGGGAGGAGACCACAAATTGGATTTGGGTGGAGAGGAGGGGTGAGGCAGACCGTACTCTGGAGAGGCTGAGAGGATAAAAGCGATGACGGTTCTAGTCACTTCTCTTTCTCCTCTCCGGCCGCTCTTCTTCACCGTTTCAGAAAGGGTGAAGACTCTTCCTTCTACCTCCGGGAGCCATGTTGCCTCGTCTTCTCTATGGTACACGCTTTCTAGCTGGAGGAAGGGGAGTGGGCCGGGGCGGAGGGGCATTCTGGGAGTTGTAGTCGTCTCCTCTAGGGCCTCGGGATGCAGTCGAGGAATAAGACTACTACCCCTGTCAGCCCTTGGGCTCACAGGGTCACAGGAGGCGGGGCGTGATGACCTGTGTTTAGGATTTGCACTCCAACTCCTTGCATCTCACTGAGTGGCTTCAAGCTGTTTACTGCCTTTTCCAGGAAATGGAGTTTTGGGGGGAAGGAGTGATGCATCATGGGAAAGGAAGTAGAGTGATTTGATTGAATTTGGGTAAAGTGAGCTAAAATTCCCCGGAAAGGAGAATTTCCCCCTCAATGGAAAAAATAATTTGTGTAGATTTTAATGAATGAGAAAGAACACATATGAAACATAAAAATAACTACTAACATTTCTGTAGGAATCCACTTTTAGCTACCGTACTTCTTGTTGCCCCTATTGGGAATGGTGAAACTTACATTATTTGCCCAAGGCAATCCACAAAGAGAAATTGAATATTTTTTGCCCTCAGGATCTCTTTGATCTGGGAGATAAGTACTAACACAAATTAAACTACAAGTTGTACCTTTTTGGTACTCACTGACCTATTATGTCCTATGGTTAGGGCCTTTGGTTTCCAAAATGCATTGTGAATTAGTCTGTCAGGAGCTTTGCAAAATAGTTGCAAGGGCTCTAATTTCAGATGTACAGAATCATAATTTTTTGAAAAGTCTATTTTCAGCATGCCCCTTAGATGAAACCAATGTAGCATGTGTCTTCTTTGTGGCTTTTAGGGCCCACTCTTATAACAGAGAGAATAGCCTGAAAAAAGGTAAAAATGTTCTCCGTCTTCTCGAAACCCCCTCATCCTTTTTGAGAACTAAAACCTTCATCTCTGCCCCAGGCTAATGGTGGGGAGGGAGAGGAGAGTGTCCTTTGCTCTTTGTGCCACAGGAGATAGCTCCAGGGAATTGGCCAGGTGGAGGTCACAAGATTCTCTTAGCAAAAGATGGGATTATGGGATTAATCAGAACCTTTAAAAGCTCTGCAATTTTGCTCAGAGGGAGGATGCTGGTACTTTGAGAAGGGAGTCTGCCAGCCTTCTCATTTGCTGGCAAATTAATAAACTTCCCTTTCCTTCTCCCCAAGCCACTTGTCCTCGTTCTTCTGATGCGGCCTTGGGGACAAGTGCCAAACTTTCGGTAACACTCTTTCAGTAGAAATAGAGCAGAAAACAAGATCTGAAGTGAGTAGTAGTCTGATCTGGCTTGGTACTTATTGGAAGGTGGGAGATAATGGCAGGCAGAATTATTATTATTATTATTTTTACACATAAGGTGAGTGACTGTATTTGTCAGTGTTCTCCAGAGAAACAACTAGTAGGAGATACATATATATATGAAAGGATTTATTATGGGATTTCGCTCACATGATCATGGAAGCAGAGAAGTACCATGATAAGCTGCTGCTGTTATAAGTCCTGGAGTCTGAAGGCCTAAGAATCAGGAGCTCCCATGTCTGAGGGCAAAAGAAAATAGATGACTCAGCTCAAGAAGAGACCAGCAGGCAGAATTAGAACACAAAAGTGCAGAACCCAAGACTGATCAAGATGAATGAGGTTTGAGAACACTCTATTAGGATGCAAAAGCCAAAAGCTTTAAGCTACATAAAGGAATTTATCATAAAAATAGTGAAGATAGAACAAGCCAGACTGGCAAAGAATAAGTAGATGGTGAGGCAGTGCACATAGGTAACTCTTGAAAATAAGCAGTGGAAGGAGAGGGCAGTGGCTTGAAGGGATGAAGGATGGAAGGAATAGAGGTTTTCTAGTATGATGGATACATATTGGATTGTCCGCCCAGCCTCCCTTTTCTAGGAATTGACCCTTCCCCTCCCCCATTTATAGGGTTACAGCAAAAACTGTCATGTTCCTATAAGCACAGTTTATTGGGTCAGAGGTGGACACCTAATCCAACCTGGGATGATCAGAATGTCATTCCCTAGAAATTTGGAATTGGACTAGAGATACTAGCTCTTCTCTAAATGTAAAGCTTGAAAGCTGTCAGCAATCTGTCCAGAGGGACAGAAGTAAAAGGTGCTTGTCTACAGAAAGAAGAAAAATGCAGACTCTCAGAGAAAAGCAAAGATGAGAGATAGGGAGTCTTCATTGTGTTCAAGTCCCAGACTCCAGATCATTCTTGAGGCATTCCTGTGTCTTCTCTGAGACAACCCACATCCTTAATATTAATATTTTTGTTTAAGATAGAGTTGGGATAGAAATTACTTATGACCAAAAGAATGTTAACTAATTCAAGAACTGATATCAGAAATGGGGTGTGGCAAATTATAGACTTTAAAATGTGGAACTGACAGAGATCTGAGATCTCCTGCATCAGCTGATGGGAAGGAAGTTGGCATTCTGTGTTATTTGGCAGTGAAGCAGTTGCTTATTGCTCTTGGTACTCAAAAGAGAACAGCCCCTCTGCTTGTATCAAGAGGTCTGCATTTGCTGAGGGACAGATATTCATGGGCCTTGCTGACTTACAGCAGAACTCTCAGCCTCACTTCAAAGGTTTCACTGATTAGGAAACTGGCATCTAGGCAATTGGAATGAAGTTATCTGTATATGCTTCCTAAGTATTCCTTGTTCTCCAACTCCCCCAAATGTGATGATGTCTCCTTCTCTAAATGCATTCAGAATGCAAGGGAGAAGGGGCAATTGTAACATTCTCAGGGCAGATCAGAAAAGAAAGGTTTCACAGCCTTGGACTCAGGCTATTATTTCCTATCAGAGCTCTGAACCAGAGACCTTGAGCAGAATGCCAGGGAGAATGAGCCAAGTCCTTAGGTAGAGTGCTAAGAAATAGAAGCTGCAACAAGATGATCCAGGCTATTCCTTTTAGCAGATCTTAAGCTTCAAAGAGCCTAACTTGATGAGATTCTTGGCACTTGTTATTAGTATTCTGAGTCCCCTGAAATGAAACCAACAAGCAGTCAAATAAAGTTTTAAGGAAGTTGTATCACTAGAAAATCTGGTGAATAAGGACCATAATTGATCAGCCAGAGCAGTGATTCTCAAAAGTATGTTCCTGGACCACCACATCAGCATCACCTGCAAAGTATTAGAAATTAAAATTCTCAGGCCTCACCCCCAGACCTCCAGGATAGGAGACTCTGGGTGTGGGGCCAGAAATCTGTGGTATAAGTAGTATCAAAGATAAAGCATTAGTTAAAGCAAAGTGATGAAAGCAGATTTTATTCAGTAACTACTGACAGTAGGGAAAAGAGCTGAGCTTTGTTCTGATTAGCACAGAACATTTAAAAGGGAAAGCATTTTAAAGGGAAAACGAGGGAGTAGAGGAAGGGGGGGCTCAGAGTCTGGGAAGTGAAAAATTACAGAGGACTTCTCAGTATAAATGCGATTAGGCCAGCTGTGTCTGCTAGCTTGCAATTACTGAAGTTAGATTTCTATCCTCCTGGGAAACACACCTTTGTTTTATTCCAAAGGCTGGGTCTTCCCTAAAAGATACATTTTCTGTCCTCCCATAGAGACTGGGAAATAGAGGCCCTATCCTTCCTGATGGTTACATTTCAAAGGACTGGCTTTCAGGCCCTTGGGAAATACTCCAGAGTTGTAGAAGGTACATATGTATCTCAATGGGACAGAGGAAGGATTCACAATTCTGAGCCCTTTTTAAGTAATTGCTCTAAGTAAGGGGGCTTGGGGCCTATCCTGGGGTGTTACCTAGAACAAACTGTAAATTCTTTTGACAGCCCAAAGCTTTTCCTGACAGAAATTCAAAACTGGGCTTGGTCTTCCCAGGGATTTGGTCTTAGGCTGCTAGAAGGCATGCTAGTTTCCTCAAGTCTCTCAGTGCAGGGATTTGCATGGAGTGTTCCTGCCAAGTTTTTGCAGGTCTCACTAGCCCTGTAGGTGATTCTAACCAGCACTCCCAAGTTTGAGAATCACTGTTCTAGAGTATACCCTGGGTCCAAGTCCAGACTGGTTAAGCAAGGAGGTGCATCAATAAATTGGCTCCCATGAGTTTTTCTATGCCTGTAGTTTCTTTCTTTTTTTTCCTACCCAGGTGGAAACAGACGTGGTGGCTGATAATGGCATAACCTCTCCTTTCTGAAAGAGGAATTTTGATTGTGGTTATCTAATTATTTCTGTACTACTGCATATTAGATCTATTGGTGGCAGTTAAGTTTATCAGAGGTTGAAAGATCAAGAGGAGCCACATTTCAGGTTGTCACTGAACTAGAGGAGGAAGGGGTGTGTCCATGCCTTGCCATTGCTTCTGGATGCAGTAGTTGCGTATGAACTGCAGATGTCCATGGCTGATGTTAGGTGTGGGCATTTTTGGAATTGTAGATATGGGAAAAATGGCATATATGTTTATGGAGCAGCCAAGAGGAGGACTAGAGGTAAATCTTAGGGTGGAAAGCCTAGTAGGTGTTCACGGCACAGGTGGAGAAAGATTTCTCATGTAGAGATTAGGATTTATAGAAATAAAAACGTTTATTTTACCCTCTTAGAGGAGAGAAAGAGAGAGAGAGAGTGAAAGAGAGAGGGGAAGTGGGGGGAGAGCAGGGAGACGCGTGGCATCCCAAAGAAAGAGAAGGGGGTGCCAGCAGTGAGGCCAAGTGGCTTGCTGATTTTATGGGGACAAAGAAAGAAAAAAAAATAGTGATTGTTGTCAGTTGAAACAGAAGGGGCTATGGAGTAATTAGCAGGCAGCTGCAAGACTTCTCTGCTCCTGGAGACTTGGTTGTCTCTGAAATGTAGTCAGGCTTATCTGGGGGATGTGATTTTGCCCCTGAGATACGGTTTTGGGCAGGAAACTGAGGCCTGGCGTTTGCCCCCCTGCTGTCCATTTTGGGGCTTCTTAGCCCTGAGGCTATAAAACAAATTCTAAAAGCTGGTGAATGTAAAGAGAAAGACTTGTATTTCCTTTGTGTCTTTTGGCTCTTTTCAGATGTTTGTGAAAACAGAGTCCCTGCTAGGGTGCCTGCTAGCAGAGAGAGAACTCATAGGATTGATCTTTAGCTGTTATTAGAAAATTGCAGGATTAGATATTTTCCTGTTATTTCAGCAAAGCCGCCCCTTTCAGTAAACATCTATTGGATTTTCTCTGCAGCACCCCTTTTCTCCCACCTTCTCTACCTTATAGTCATGGTTGCAGCAGGAGCCATCCTTTATATACCTTCCCAGAGAATTTGGGATTAAGCTGGAGGAGAGATGAAAAATCCTGGTTGCATTCAAGCACCTGGTTCACTTGTTCCTAAGGCCTATCCACGTTATCCCTGTTTTTTTTGAGGCACCCCTACCTTTATAAATGCCTTTTGTTTTTGCTTAAGCTTGTTCAAATTGGATTTCTTTTACTTAAAAACAAGACTCCTAACATACATAGTACAGGAGAAACTTTACACTGGATGTAGGCCATAGAGAGGATAGAGACAACAGAAGCCAAAGCCCTGAAAGCGGAAGGGGATAGTAGATGTCATAGAATAGTGGTTCAGAGTGTGTGCTTTAGAGCCGAGATCTGGGTTCCAATACCAGTTCAACTCCTTATTAGGTGTATAACTTTAATAAGTTGCTTAACCTGTTTATTTATTTATTTATTTATTTCAGAATATTATGGGGGTACAACACTTTGATTATATATATTGCCCATGCACTGCCCGTGTCAGAGCTACAATCATGGTCATCCCCCAAACTGTGCTCCCCACATCCATTCAGTGAGAGTTTTTCCCATCCCCTCCACCCCCCTCCCTCCTGCCCACCCTCTTGCTTAACCTGTTGAACCCTTCCTGTATCTGTGAAATAGGGACTCATTAATTTATTAATTTATTTAATACCTACTACATGCCAAGAATAAAGCTGGGCACAGGAAGAAAGCAGTTTTAAGACAGTCAAAGAGCTTAGAAGGGAGATAGTAATGGTATCTCCGAAGCTTGTGAAGATTAAATGACGTTGTAGAGCACCAGCATAATAACTGGCACAATACGCACCTAATAAATGTTAACTTTTATAAAGGGTGGAGAGAAGCATAAAGTGGTTTTATGGGCTGGGCGTGATGGCTCATGCCTATAATCCTAGCACTTTGGGAGGCTGAGGTGGGAAGATTGCTTGAGGTCAGGAGTTTGAGACGAGCCTGAGCAACATAGCAAGACCCCATCTCTAAAAAAATAGAAAAATTAGCTGGGCATGGTGGCGCCAGCCTGTAGCCCCAGCTACTCAGGAGGCTGAGACAGGAAGACCACATGAGCCCAGGAGTTTGAGGTTGCAGTGAGCTATAATGACACCACTGCACTCTAGCCCAGGTGACAGAGAGACCCTGTCTCAAAAAAAAAAAAAAAGAGAGGTTGTATGGAGAGTTCACATCAAACTTAGTCTTCTGTCATCTTCCACCTAAGTAGTAACCATCTGTTCAGTTTCTGCAAGGGGCCCACTTAGCTTTCTCTATTGCCCAAATCCTTGGGGCCTGTTTGAGAGGCTCTAAGCTCATAGGGTTATAGGAAACAATTCATCAGAAGGTCTAGTGAGGCTGCCACGTTGCTTGTGTTTCTTGAATCAGCAACTGGCTGATGGCTGGGAGGTCATTTGATTAGTAAAGGAAACAATGACTGGTTCTCAGCCCTAGTTACTTATCAGCATCACTTGGGGAGCTTTTAAAACTATAGTGATTTTTAAATTTTATTTTTAATTGTAAAATACACATAAAATCTACCATCCTAACCATTTTTAAGTGTATGGTTCAGCAGTATTAAGTATATTAATGTTGTTGTGCAACCAAACACTATTTTTTTTTATTTTTTGTAGAGACAGGGTCTTGCTCTGTTGCCCAGGCTGGTCTCAAACTCCTGGCCTCAAGCAATTCTCCCACCTCAGCCTCTCAAAGTGCTGGGATTACAGGTGTGAGCCACCACACCCAGCCCAAAACACTAATTTTTAAAAACAGCTCCCCAGATGATTCTAATATGCAGTCAGGGTTGAGAACCACTGAGCTGGAATGGAAAAAGCATATAAATACTGGCTAAATTCCTGAGGCTATTTTCTAATTTGTAACATACATGTGAGCTACTCTTTTCCAATTCTAAAATTTTATGATAGCCTTCTCTCCATCTATCCCAAGGTCTTGCTCCTACCTGGACCATCTGCTATACTTCTTCACTCCTGTCTTGAGCTCCTGTAATAAGACCTACCTCCTTCTTCCCGCCCCCCAACTACTTCAGTTCCTTCTAAACTCTTTAGTCACAGATGTAATTCTGTTATCTCTTTCTTTTACCTAGTGGTGTTCATTAATGCCAGCACATTTTAAATGGGTTGTATGTTGGTCTTATCCCCCAACTTAAACACCTTTCACCTTTGAACCTCACTTTAGTACATCATTTTGCCAATAGCCAATTTCTTCCACCAATATGCCTTATGTTTACCCACAGGTTGGGTTCAGTTTTGTCACCTCTCTCTGTTTTCTTTTTTAAAATAGTGATCTGGGGCCGGATGCGGTGGCTCACGCCTGTAATCCTACCACTCTGGGAGGGTGAGGCGGGAGGATTGCTTGAGCTCAGGCATTGGAGACCAGCCTGAGTAAGAGTGAGACCCAGTCTCTACTAAAAATAGAAAGCCAGGCGTGGTGGTGTGCACCTGTAGTCCCAGCTACTCCCAGCTACTCGGTAGACTGAGACAGGAGGATCGCTTGAGCCCAGGAGTTTGAGGTTGCAGTGAGCTACAATGATGCTGCTACGCTCTACCCAGGGCGACAGAGTGAGACTCTGTCTCCAAAAAAAAAAAAAAAAAAATAGGGATCTGTAAGGTCCCTTGAGTAGTCATTATTTAAGCAAACCTACCATGATACTAGACACAATGCTAAGCCCTTTAAATGCTTTTTCATTCAGTCTTGAAACAACCCCAGTGAGGCAATTATCCTTTTTACAGATAAGGAAATTGAAGCTGAAAAATCAAGCACTTTTCCCAAGTTCACAAAACAGAATACAAATCCAGGTCTGCTGAACTCCAAAAGGTATCTGTATTAACTATAATAAGAATCAGGGGCCCATTTCCAAACCCATTTGATTTCCCAAGTGCAAGTGTAGTGTGAAAGTCACCAATGATATCTACTAGGCACAACTAGCAAATTAGGGACAGGGCTAGCTGCCTTCACATATCTCATTTAATACTCGCAACCACCTCATTTTACAAATAAGAAAATGGAGGTTTGAGAGGTCTGTGAATCAAAACACCCATGCTTGTTCCACTGTGTACCTTGTTGCCTCCCTTTAGGGATCACCTAAGATAGAATGACTCAAAGTCAAAATCAAGATAATAGATTTTTAAAAAACACTTTTAAAATCCTCATCTAATCTTGAATATTTCTGATTGATAGGCCTATTACTCTTCCTCCAGGGCTCTTATTTGCATAAACATAAGTATGGTTCTTCTACCTAAATTGTCAAATGACCCAGTTTGACAGTTGCCCGAGTCATGGTAGACTGGTGAATGAGAGGTGTGGGGGGGAGATTCTCAAATGTACGTTTTACTAAAAGTGGACCAGAAACACTATCAATACGAAAGGAAATACTTTTAATTGCAAGGAGAAATAGATAAGGAAATACTCTTTAATAGTTTGTGCACAGGGTACACTTTGAATCCGTGCTTGCACCATAAACACATATTTCTACTTCTGAAATTATGAAACAAGCACTAGATACAACTTCATGAAAGACATGTAAAAAGTATACATACGAATCCTAATAATTAGATAAAAACCTATTCTAAATGTGTTTGAATCATTGTGCATGCAGTACATCTGAGAGTCAGTATGGCCTAAGGTTTTTCCCATGCGCTGTGGAGTCAGACAGGCCTGGGTTTAGATCCAGGCGTCACCATTTACTAGCTATGTGACCCTGGTAAATTTTTCAATCTCTCTAATCCTCAAAATCGCTCTGTAAGTGGATATAGTAACAGGCCTATCTTATAGGATTGTGTGAATTAAAAATATCACAGGTAAAAACCTAGCGAACACAGTGAGTATTCAGTAAATGGTAGTGACTGCTAAAATTACGGCTCGCTTACAAGCGTGGAGCACCTACTAGGCTTTCCACCCCAACAGAGAACAGGTTCAATTCAAAATCTGTTGGAACTGTAAATCAAGAGGTAACAACATAGCTTGGTTAGTTTAGGCCAGCATAATCTATAGGACTAAATTTTCTAAATCTGCTAAATCACATTTGGTAAATGAGGAACCAGTTTAAGCCAGATGATTACAGTGACTATGATGGCATTTTAATAAGATAACATACTCATTTAACACAGCCTTTATTTTCTGTTTCAAAACAAAGTTTCCAGGAAACAAAATACTTACAATGGTTGAGTACAAATGAAATAAAAATCACAGTTTCAAAGAACCAAAATTAGACAACTGCTGAAAGGCAGATCACTTGGTTTACCAAAAAAAAAAAAAAAAAAAAAAAAAAGAAGAAAAGTAAAGTTAATGTCAAAAAGGATTAAAATTAAGTTTAACAACATTCTATATAATGCTACATTCCCTAATTAAGAAGGGAGAGTTCACATATACAACTAAATGTTAAATGTAGAGAAGTGGCTGAAATTCTGCATACTTCATAGTAAATTATGCAAGAAAGTTTATTAATTGCATAAACTTCCTGAGTGGCTCCCATGCTACTCTAGGTCTACATGCTTAATATTCATATCAAACAAATTACAGCTTTAGGTGATTGAGCATGACAGACCTTGAACAACTGCACTTTCCGATTAGTCACTGTATCTGCTGAGGGTATGTTCTGGACGACAAACCTCAATCTCAAATCTTAAGTTACAGTGGAAAAGAAATGCAACTTAAAAAAAAACTACAGGATGACAAGCACGTATTTAGGAGTTTATTTTACACTGGCACATTTTTTTCTCAGAGCCCAGTTTCTCTCTTCCCTTCTTGCTTGACTTTTAGCGCCTTTTCGCTTGAGGTTTTTTTTTTTTTTAATGAAAAGAAAACCTTCCAGAATGGGAGTTGTTGGTTTGTACACTCTTCCAGCTATCTCAGTTGAAAATAACTTTAGCGTAACCTGGTTACTATCCCAGGCTCCTTCATATATTGGCCGTCAAGGTCCCTGACCAATGTTTGTGTTCATCCTTCACATACAAAGACTATTTCCTGGGTGACCTGAAAGCATTTGGCTCCATGAAAATCTCATACTAATCTCACTTCAAAAGATTTTACCAAGTTTGAGTGTCACCATTTTACAATCTGGGTTGTTTTTTTCAAAAAAATTTCAATCCTAGAAATAACACTTATCAAATCAAAGGCCTTTTCTACACGCCACTCCCCTTTTCTGGTTCATCTTCTAAACAAAGTGGGGGGGGGAACAAGTCCTCAATAATCTACAGATTCAAAAAAATCTATGCTAGAAAATGGCCTGCACACCATCTCAAATAGCTCAAGTTTTTCTGAAACAGAGATGAAATAACTGAATCCCAAAGTGATAGCAAATATACCTCAGGAATGTACTTATGCATGATGACTGAAATACAGTATTTACGAATATTAAATATGCTGTAGTGTTACACAGTAAACATGTGAAACAAGGAACTTCTGGTTACAAACATCTGCTGAGTTTTCAGGGGGAAAAAGAATGCATCATTTTCATCAGAAAAGACAGCAAAGAAGAAAGTCAATGCCTCCATAAACTTTAGAGATTGGATAAACAGTTATATAAAACCCTCGCCATCAACTACAATTCAATTAAATGCATTTGGCCATTTTAAGGTAACAAAATATCACTGCGAATACCTAGCAGTATGCTAATATGTTGAATGACAGGCCATTGCTGAAGGATTTGTTAAATATTTTACTGTGGTAGTTAAAGCAATTTCAACCATAGCCCTTTAGGCACACAGATGAGAAATGCATCTCTATTAAAAATGCAAAATTATAGGCACTGAGCTGTCTAATTCAGGTACTTTCTTACTATTTGTTTGATTTTATAACTAACTCCTACAACTAAGTCCTATATTTCCACCAGTTGGATTTATTTCTCTGCTCCCCATCACCAAATCCCCAAAGCTTATTTCACAAAGGCATGTGGCTCTCATCACTTAAGCACAGATTGGTGGCAGAGTGATGGTCCCTCTCATCTCAAACTCATGGTTAGCACTGGGACAAAGAGGCAGGCCAGATTTATAATCTGAAAGACTACTGAGAATCAAGGCAAAAAAGCCAGTTTCACAGGCAGTGTTTACTTCTGCACCCAAAACAGCACTGAAAACGAGGTAGATAAACAAAAGTAATTGGACTGGAATTAAATCTGGGGTTCTAAAATGATACATCCCATCATACTGTACATAACACGCCACACTCAATCCAAAAATCACAGCAGAAAAGTGCCTTTTAAAATTTCACAGATAATTTTGCTGTCAAACCATTAGAATACATGCTTGATATAAAACTGGCAAGGAAAGGATGAAAAACAGAATGGATATTTGTTATATTACAGCAAATTACCTTAAATAGAGATTCAAGACTGCTACAAATATACATAGGGTTATTTTCATTAGATTTACACCAATACTGGTTTCATATTCTTATGATGTTACATCCAACTTCACAGACATAGCAGCAGGTACTTCGTGATGAAATGCTCACATTGCCACATATGGAGATACAGTACTATTCATCAGACTTGCACTTTGAGAAGTAAACATGGTGGCTGGACATATAGACTATCCCCCAAATAAGCTTTACAAGCAGGATGGTTAAATACAACCTTTCTCTCCTCTACAAGAAGGAAAATGTAAAGGACAGGTTTGTGTGTGTTTTGGAAATGGGTAGAAGGCCCTTTTTATATAGTAGGCTCTTTGTTAAGTAAGAAGGGAATTTCTGAGCTTTACCTCAAGAGTAAATTATTTCTGGGGAGGAAAAGTACCTCAGGCAAGGATGAAAACAGCACTATTATATGATTTGGCAAAATTATGAAATAATGCAAAACCCCTAGATAGAAAACTAGTCAATATTTACAGTCAAAGTGACTATAATCTGAATCAAACATTTAAGTAATGGGAAAAAATAATTAAAAAACCTACAGTGATGAGAATAACATTGTTTTCATTTCTGCACAAACTCACTTTTTTCTGTATTTTTAAACTTACACACATGTTACATATACATAATGTATATGTAACATATATGTTAACCCAGCTACTGCAGTCAGCATGGAGACAGCAGTACACTATTCACCATCTTCAAACTTTAGAAGACTACTTTTCTTTCCAGCAAAAACCTGAAAAGATTGTAAATATTACAAGGCACTGCAAAAGTCTGCAGGCAAACAAGAATGATGAATTATATGTAGAACAGAGGTGATAGCAAAATGCAGGACATATGATGTAGAGCAGCCATTAATAAATGTAATTGTACATGTCATCCATGGAGCTTTTTTCATCCTGGGGTACACTGTTTAAAAAGATTGTGACTAGAGAAGAAAGGGTCTTAAAACCTGCAGTATTTTCACTTTATAGGTGTATGTCTCAATGTAATTACACAAAGCCAACTGTTATAATGAAACATGAGCAGTTTTAAAGAATTATGGATTTTAGGAGAATTGTTTTTGTACACATGGAAAACACTGCAATGCAAGCATTTGCATTACACTAATGTCCTAAAATCACTTCAACTTGCAAACCAATACTGTAGAAGAAATTTGAAGAATCTGTACATAAGATTTGGAAAGACTCATCCAAAACAGAGTATGTTCTATGAAAAGAAACTGGATCTTATCAACAGCAATTCTCAAAATGCTGCTCTAGATGCCCCAAATGATAGAGACAGAATCTTCATGATAGTAGGTGTGATCCTCAGGTAAGCAATATAAGACACTTTTTTTTGAAAAGGGGTACTGAATGTCACAAAGTAGACTGTGCAAAAAAAAAAAAAAAGAAGAAGAAGAAGAAGTAGTACACCCATTAAGTTTTCCTCATTACCTGGCAAGCCCATGGGGTACAATTTTTAAGGAATATGGAGGAAAATATGTTAAAAGAAATGTTAGTTGACAATTTGGAATGTTTACCAGTAGACAGAACTCCTAATTAGGTAAATGTGTACTAGAAATGACCTTGAAATCTTCAGAGTGGAAGGTAAGTAGTTTGAACACATATACTTGGTAGTCGATAAATACCATTTCTATTTGGGTTTCACAGACTGAGCATTAGGTAACCCTGTGACCAGCCTTTAAGAGTATTATAGTTAACCTTCTTAAAAACCAAAGGTGTACATTTTGACATTGCCTCCCCTCCTAAAACTGGATAAAACCCAGTAAAGTGCAACTTGACAGTGATCTCTCTCAGGTTCTAAAGAGGCTGCCAAACTCATCTAAGATCTAAAATCATCTAAGACAATGTAGATACTAAAAAGAAACTATAATAACTAAAAAATGGTAATCCCCCCCCAAAAAAAAGCTAAGGGCAACTTAAATAGTATCCTTCTAGGGTCTACTATCTCACTGCAGGACAGTGTACACCCTACATCTCTTAGAACCCTGTAAAGCCAGTGTTTCATGTGTAAGTCTCAAAACCTACAAAACCTACTGTGTCAAGTAAATTTCACTTCAGAAGAATGGATTGAGGTGTAATTTGAATCCCCTTTGTTAGGAATACAAGGATTCCCCCCAAATGAGATTCGTATCAGTTGCAATATATCCCTTGCAAAAGAATGCAAGCCAAACCAATGCCTCTCAGATGCTCAAAACCAATGTAGTGTGCATGTGAGAAACAAGAAGATAGCTGCTTTGAATTATTATGGAAATCTTAAAGCAGCTACAGTATCTGCAGAATCAAGGAACTGTTACAGTTCTGTTTTTTCCTTTCCTTCCGTCTCACCCAAAACAAGACTTCACTCCTACTGCTGTGATGACGGGAAGAAAATCACATTAAAAAGGGCTCATGTTCTGTATTGGTTGACAAAGTTATTCTGATTTTATACACCAAAACATTTCCTGCAGCATGTTACCCTGCCTTCTGTGAAAGGTAAACCGAAGATAAAGATGTGAAGAATCCCAAGATTCTGGCTGTTGGAGGGTCTCACTTCATCCACGTTTCAGGAGAATCAATCTAAATTTTTATACATTTTAAAGAAAAGTATCATCCAGCTGCAGATAGCAGCAGTAAAAAGAAATGGGGGCTTCTCAGCAATGCATGGAAAGTGTCCTGGAAATGGTAATGCTCAAGGAGAGCTTATTAAAGCATTCTGAATGGTATTTTTAAAAAATCAAGTATCAAAGAGGATAGGATTCGAAGTGAAAAAACATTTCTGTGTGCAGTGTTTTATGTGCAAGCTGCACATTTCTACAGAATGATGAGCTGTACCGAATACCACATTGGAACAACAACAAAAAATACAGTCTAAAGTAAACTCAAATGAGGGAAAATATGGCAGAACCCAAGAAGAAGAAACTTTAATATCTTAGGTGTCCTGAAAATAATTCTGAAAAAATTCTCCCTTTTCTTCATCATCTACTCTGATTCATTTGGGACCAGGAGGGATTGTGGCCGGATTCTGCACTGGTGAAGTTGGAAATGCCTGCAAATTCATCCCTGGCTGGAATGGTCCCCCAGATTGGGTAGGAATTACTACAGACTGTTGTGTTGTTCCTGAAATTCCTACCCACTGTACTGGATACCCTGTCCCCCCCACAGCATTATACTGACAAACATGGGGCATTCCATATGATGATAATGGCCCAGGAAATGAAGGAAGTGACAATCCTTGTGGCAAGGAAGTTGGGACAGCTCCACGAATTTGGGACAGAGAAGAAATCCACGTTGATGTATAGCCCATAGTAGATGAAGTACTCTAACAAAAACAAAAATAAAAACAAAAGATCAGTTTATTTGGTATATGCTTTGTTCAGTCTATATTCTTTCCTATTTTTGGCTTACTAGTCCCATTATGACTATGTGTGGCTACCATTTTTGGAGTACTTTTTTGTGTGCTAAGCATAGTTATATACCTTATTTCATTTCATCTTCATAACTGCCCTGCCTTGCAGGGTAGGCATTTTCAGATGAGGAAACAGAAGCTCAAAATTGGTAACACACCCAACACCACCAAGCAAGTTAATAGTGAGGCAGGGATTTGAACACAGTTCTAGCTAACTCCAAAGCCTATACTAAATCCCTGTTCACATTTTAGTCCCTCCTTTCCCATGCTATCACTACTCTTCTATTTTTATTTCCTTCTGTCAGCATTCTCTCATACAGCGCTATAGACAAGAATAGCCATCTTACTATAATACATAATTCTTTCGAGACAAAGGAGCATGAGTTAGTGTGGCACAGGGGAAAGAACCTGGCATACAGCAGGTGCTCAATAAATGTCACCTTTCTACCCCCTACCCTCTTCTATTCACTATCTTAAAGTCTGACATTTATGTTATTTTCTTGGAAATCTAAACTCGAGATAATTATGTTTTTGGCAGTACTGGGAAAATATATTCCTGCCTGACTCTTCTTATCATATTGTATTATAATTATTCATATGTATAGAGATTACTGAAATCTTACGCACATGGGAATAAGAAGTCCAATAAAAATAATTCTCGTTTAAAGGACAGCTTGGAGGCAGCAGAAATAGCTCAGTTAGGAGAGCATTAGACTGAAGGAGAGCTTGGTGTCAGTCCCAAATGCTTAGTTCTTCTAAATTGACTTGTCAAGCTAAAACTAAATTTTCAACTAAACTTAGTTAAAAACTAAACTTTGAAGTTTCAACTAATCTTTAGTTAGAAACTTTCAACTTAGGGTAAAGATTTTTAGTTTGACTCAAGAATGAATGACATTATCTCTTGAGGGGAAAAAACACTTATTTAAAGTTCAGCAATCCCTTCTTCATCTCAGTGTTTTCTTTCTGTTAAATTAAAGTAAAATTAAATTTAATACTTCTGATTCAAAACAGCACATAGAGTATGATAGCATTTTAATAAAGTTATTTCCATGCATACAGACATAGAAAGATATCTGAAACGATGTTTATCTAAAGTTAATGAAAATTACTTCTGGGTGGTAGGATTTGAAGGTGGTATTTTAAAATTTGTACTTTTCTGTAGTGGTTAAATACTATAATGAACATTACTGGTTTACAAATAATAACACAATTTTATTTTTAAAAAAAGACAAATTGGAGAGGTTATAAATCTTCTCTTGGATATTTCAAAGGCATCTCAGATTCAAATACCTCAAACCAAACGTGCAATCTTCCCCTACCAAAGCACACTGCTCATGTTCCCCATTTCAGTGACTCGTCCACTGGAATGGTATTCTAGTTATACAAGCCAGAAACCCAGCCTTGATATCTCCCCTCTGCTATACATTAATTCTATCACCAAATCTTATCCATTTTCTCTCTCAAACATTTCTTGGAATCTGTTCACTTCTCTTCAACTCAACTTCCCTTTATCTAGACTACTGTGACTAACTCTTAATTGGTCTGCCAACATGTACCCAATAATGGCTTCCTCTTGCTTCAGTCAGAGTGATCTTTTCAAAAAAATAAATCTGATCATGTCAACCCTAGGGCTTCAATGGCTATCTATTGTTCTTAAAATAAAGACAAAGTTCCTTATCACCACCACTTTTAAGACCCTATCTACCTCCTTAGATTCATTGTGTACCAACTTGGTACTCTTCACTTCTGCCAAACTGGCCTTCTTTCAGTCCCTTCATGCTCCCTTCCTCATACAGGGCTTTTCTTTTGCATATGCTATTCCTTCTGCATGGAATCACATTCCCTCCCCTTTTTACCTAGTTAACACCTACTCATCCTTCAGATCTCTGCTCAATCATCACTTGTTTTTTTTTAAAATGTTATTTATTTATTTATTTTTATGTTCTTTTATGTTGCCTGTTGCCCAGGCTAGCATGCAGTGGTGTCATCATAGCTCACTGCAACCTCAAACTCTTGGACTCAAGCAATCCTCCTGCCTCAGCCTCCTGAGAAGCTGGGACTACAGGTGCGTGACACCACACCTGGCTACTATTTGTATTTTTTGTAGAGACTGGGGCCTTGCTATGTTGCTCAGGCTGGTCTCAAACTCCTGGCAAAGAGTTTGGTACACAGTAAAGGGCTTAGTACATAAATGTGCAAACAAATATTTCTAAGTAAGTCTACAGAACAGTAACATGGAAGAATATTAGTGAGATGGGCTCTCCACACAAAGATACAATCAACTGAACCTAAAAATACAAAAATAGTTACCATATATAGGGTACCTACTATGCAACACCTGTAAAGATACAGCTTTATAGGTGTTATCTCATTTAATCCTCACAGCAATCTTGTAAGGCAGGTATGATTCCTGTTTGAAAGACATGAAAACTGAGGCACAGAGAGATCAAATGACTTATCTAAAGCCACACAACTAGTAAATGACTAAGCTGCGATTGGAACCCAAGTCTTTTAAATGACCTTCACTACTTTTGTTTACACATCATTTTCTACTCACCCTTCTTCCAAACATCCTCTATTATACTGCAATAAACTACCCTCAACTAGTCAACAAAAGCCTCCATTCACACAGTACTCAGAGGGTCTCTCACTGGCAATACAAATGCATTTATGTCTTAAAATTTGCCTATAAAGGCTTCCAGTTTTTACAATGGTGATACTATCTGTGTATAAACTGGTGCCAGGGGTAAGATAAATACACAGAACCCCCACGGAGATACATTGTTTATTAGTTTGGGAAATCTAGGATTTTGAAAAATTTTATTCAATATTAATAATAAATGTACTATCAGACTTTCTTTACCAAACTATATCCAATGACTATATATGTACACACATGTACATACACAAACATAACACACATACACAGAGATATAGCTCTTTCAATTATGAGGGTTAAGATTCTAAGCCCTGATTCACATTTTAATTGGTTTACTCATTTTGAAAAAATGTTACTTACTTTAAAAATTCAAACACAGAAAAGTACAGAGTAAAATAAGGTCCAAATTCTACCATCCAGCATATTCTTCATGGCTTTTCATATTTCTCTATGTATATAAGCATATATCTAATATATATAATTTTGCATAAATTATATTATACTATGTATGCTGTTCTATAAACCTGCCTTCTTCCCACTCCAGAATGCATTGTGGACATCTTTCTACATTTCAATTGCATGTACAACTAAGGCCACATGCAACAACTAGGCATCTCATCCATAAATTTAAGATACCTCTTATAATATTCTAGCTTAAAGAGTTTTAAAATTCTTTTTCATACTGAACAAATTAGATAACTTATTGGCTGTAAGAATACTGATGTACAACACAGAATAGCTTTTCCTCAAAACCCAAACTCTTCTTGCACCACAGGATTGAATTAACCCTCACTCCAGATGCTTTCTTCTTTGGTATTTGATGGGTTTTTTTTTTAAGTTAGAATAGTCTAAAACAAGGATAAGCAAACTATGGCCTGCCACCTCTTTTTGTAAGTGAAGTTTTAATGGAACAAAGCCACACCCATTTGTTTACATATTGTCTATGGCTGCTTTTGCACTATAATAGAGTTGAGTAGTTGTAATCCTATGTCTTGAAAAGCCTAAAATATTTACTAACTGGCCCCTTCCTAGAAAAAGTTTACTGACTCCGGGTCTAAAAGATAATTTGCTGAAAGGCATAATGAATCTAGACAAAGATAAAAGTCCCTACCTTATCAAGTCACACCACTTTCTCATAGTGACTGTAACCATAGGCATAAGTGAATCAACTTTTATGGTTTTAGTTCTCATAAACAACTTACTTCATATATTTTGTTCCAGTTTTCTGTCTCTAATTTGTGTTGACTCTGTTTAAGTTGGTTTAAACTTGGCTTAGTAAGAGAATTTCCTACTGCTTCCTTTGTCCAGTCATCCACCAGCTTGTGTAAGTCATCTGTGAACATCCCTTTTTTACTGGCTGGAGATTGCTGGCATGATGTTGCATTACTCTCCACACACAGTGGATCTATAAGAAAAAATAGGGAAACCATAAAAAGGAATTAAAAAATCAATAACTCTTCTTTGGCCAACAATGCAGTTAACAGAACCACACATGGGGTACAGATTAGGGTGACCAGACATTCTAGTTTACCTGGGACATTCTTGGTTTAAAGCTGTTGTCCTGGAGTAATTACTCACAGTATTCCCTTTTAATCTCAAAAGTTTCCTCTTGTTTGGACAGCAAATTATATGGTTACCTTAGGTATAAATCAAGTATAATAAATAGGATCTCCAAAAAAATTAGTATAAACTCTAATCCTTTCATCAGCCTTCTCAGATAGATGCTTAGAAGTGTTAAAAAAAAAAAAGAATCACAGAATGTTAATAACAGAAAGAACCCTAGAGGTCTAGTGCAAACCACTTGCTTTATAATGGGAAAACGAGGCCCAGAGAAAGTAAATTGACACGCCCAAGTTCTTACGACTAGTTACAGACCTGGAACTCCAAAGTCTAGACAAAGACTCTCTATCTTTTCAATGTATCATACTAACTTTTGGCAAGCTTCAGAAAACCAGAATCTCATTTCATTCTTTTACCAATATTTCTTTTTATGATTTTAAAAAAGAATGTGTATCTAGAATAGCAGACATGAGGATGCAGATGGTTTGATGAGCCTCATGAATTCTGGAGCATAAAATGTTCAAATAAATTAAAGAAATCAATTATAGAGGATGCTTATCAGTGCAAAGTTTCTTAATCTGAACATCACATCAAGTCTTTAAATGATAATTTAGTACTATTATTCATGTTTATGAAATCATTCTCATAGAAAATATTCAGAGTTCTAATTCCTCTGATTGAATTACAAGCCAAAAACTTACACAGTGGGTCTAAAATCAATTTTAAATACAGTTGTGACATTTAAGCACAATAACATTTCCAGGGATTTAATTAAACAAGCATTTGAAACTTTCTTGTACATTTTTATGGTACCTTTTTTTAATCATGAAAAAATATGGAAAATGCAAAAGATAATGCCAGAATCCTCCATATTAACACCTTCAAAGTACTTTTCTTTATCTTCTTTGAAACTTATAACAGGCCTATAATACAGGGACAGCAAATATCATTCTATCTTATAGATGGTGAAACTGGACCCAGAAGGTAAACAACTGGGGTTATATGGTAGGGCTAGAACCCAGGTATCCTAACTGTCAAGTCAGTGTGCTTTCCATTATACCATGCCAACTGATGTTATACACTGGGAAATGGTTTAAATTGAAGTAATCTTGGATGAAGATATAACTTAATAAGGAGGAATATGATATTCTCAATGATTGCTTATGCATAGTCTGTGATTGTCCATGAACCCTGCACTACTGAAAACTTAGATTCAAGGAGATTAAATATTAAATAGAAACATTAGTGAAAATTGCTTAAGAAGAGTTTAATGAGGGCTAGGTATGGTGGCTCATACCTGTAATCCTACCACTTTGGGAGGCCAAGGCAGGAGGACCACTTGAGGCCAGGAGTTCAAGACCAGCCTGGGTAACACAGTGAGACCCCGCCTCTACAAAAAATTTTTAAAAGTTAGCTGGGCATGGTGGCATGTGCCTGTTGTCCCAGCTACTCAGGAAGCTGAGACAGGAGGATTGCTTGAGCCCAGGAGTTCAATGTTACAATAAGCTCTGATCAGGCCACTGCACTCCAGCCTAGGTGACAGAGCAGGACCCTGTCTCATTAAAAAAAAAAAAGAGTTTAATGAATTAATTGGAACATTCACATATATAAGAATTTTATAACAACGTTTATTACTAATTTGAGACAACCATGATGTATTAAAATGACATACCAAGCTTGCTGCAATTCCTATTTCTCTAAGACTTAAAATCCTGAGACACACAAGTCAGCCTATAATACAAATATCATTTCTTCTTGTTATCCCTTTGCACATTCATCTAATTCTCTGCCTACTCCAGTGAGGGAACAAATAGCACAACAAAGTTGCGGAAGACTTCAGAGCTGAAGCCTTTATAGATCGTGTTCTTACCCTGGAAGAATGTCAGCAGGTAGGATTAAAAGGAGAAGACAGCCAGAAATATAAACATATTAGTGCTAGCAGTTTTGCCCACCCAGCTTCTCTTCGGAATATTTTTGTGCTCGATCCCTTCGGCTTCTAAAAAATTTGTGGCAGAGAGGTAAGTATAAATGTCATTCATTTAAGAACATTCCTGCACTAAGAGAAAATTCAATGTTAGGACTCTTGTGCACAAATTTGGTGGAACAAGTTATCTTGAATACTCAATGGCAGTCAGTAATGATTGCTGCACTACTGGTGCAATAGCCAACAAATGGAGGAAAACTTAATTAACAAACCAAAACAACTATTTAGATGAAACAGAGGCTGGAGCACTACCACTCCTAAGTAGGCAATAGAAAGATCTACACACACACCCAAAGTTACCAAGAACAACGTGCCATATGAGAAGTAACAAAATGCTATTTGAATGTTATTCAGTACTTAACTATGCTTTATATATGGTAGGGATCATTTATTTATTGATTTTATCTAAAAGTTACTCATATTACACTGTAAAAGATCACTTAAAGTTCACAAACCAGAAAGTACCCGATCAATGCACATTAAAATAAGTACTCAGCAAATGTAGTTTATAATAGGTACTAATAACATTACTTATTAACTTCAAAGGTATTCTTTAATATTCATTTCTTATTGATGGAATGAATAAAACCAGAGTTCAGTCCTTGGTACTCTTTTTTGTTCTTTCTCCGCAAGGTGACGCCTATATTCAGATAGTTTCAGTGATCACCCCACCGCAAATGTTTCCATCTCATCTCAAACCTTGATTTCTCTCTTCAATCCCAATTTCACAACCAACTCCAAATGTGCTTTTCTACTTGGATGTTAACAAATCATTCAATTCAATACACCAATAGTCAAATCTATCATGGTCCTAGCATGACAGTTTGCCTAAATGTCATACTTCTGTTAAAGATACCATATTTTCTCCAAACCACCCCAACTCAGATCCTTTGGATCTACCCAGAAACACAAATATATCCAGTCCATCACTACATCATGGCAATTCATCCTATATAGTGTCTTTTGTCCAATTTCATTTCTACAATTCTCTAAGCTCTTAATCATCTTATGCATGGACTACTGTGATTGCAATGATCTAAATGGACTCACTCCCTGGCTCTAACCAATATATTCTTCACACTGCCACCAAATTAGTATCAGTTAAATGCTGTTTTCAGCATTTTCCTCCTCTACATACATACATACATAATTCCTAAATGCTAACAACAGTAGGGCTTCAACTTGTTTAGGTGGCAAAGTCCTTGGAAATCATGGTTGTCTTTGCAGAAAAAATACATTATCTTATTATCCTCAAACAAACTTATCTCACTTATCAAGCTTAAATATATAGTTGTGTATTAGATCAGATACATTATTTAACACTAAACACTAGCATAACAAGCTATGGCAGCTGCCAAACTTTGTTTTTCTTAAAAGTATGGAAGGAGCCAGGCACAGTGGTGCATACCTGTAATCCCAGCTACTTGGGAGGCTGAGGCAGGAGGATCACATGAGCCCAGGAGTTCAAGGCTGCAGCCTGGGCAACATAACAAGACCCCATTTCAAAAAAGAAAAAAAAAGAAAGAAAGAAAAAGAAAGTATAGAAAGAAAACTTTCTAGTGTAAACCCTCTATTTCACCCAACTGTTATATTGTCTTTCTCCCAAATAAATCTTGCATTTTACCATTTCCATGCCTTAATATCATGCAATTGACAATACTCATTCCCCTCCACTTAATCAATTTTAATCCTGCTCATTTATCCTTTAAGACCAACTCAAATCCTAACTCCTGCATGAAGTATTCTCAGACCACTATCATCACTCATTCCTCTCAACTCACTGCAGACACAGTTTATGGCATTGGGAAGCAATGCAGTATAATAGTTAAGAGCCAAAGCTTTGGAGTCAGACAGATTTGGATTCTCTCACTCATTAACTGAGATCCTAGGAAAGTTGCTAAACCTCACTAACTTCAGTCTCCTTACCTATAAAAGACAAACACTAATATTTACCTACCTTACAGAATTGTTTTGAGGATTAAGACAATGTATGTAATATGATTATGTTTTGGGATCTCCAAGACCACCCACACATTCAGTGATTTGCTAGAAGGTCTCACAGGACTCAGCATATAGTTGTATTCATGGCTAAGGTTTATTACAATGAAAGAATACACAATAGGATCAGCAAAGGAAAAAGACAGGAGTCTAGAGAAACTCATGCACACACTTCTTTATGCACTCTCCCTATTGTGAGGGGACACACTTGAGCATGATCATTTCTCCAGCAACAAAAAATGCAGCAACAGGTGTATGAATTTCTGCCCTGGGAAGACCATTAGAGATTTTGTGCCCAAGATTTTCTTTGGGGGCTGGTCCTAGAGGCACATAACAAAATTCCAGACTCACAGAAGGAAAACAGGTGTTCAGCATAAATCACATTATTTGTACCAACAAACTAGGCAAAGTGAACTACTTACCAATTAGGGAACAGAGGGAAACCAAGTTCCCACATACCAGCCAAGTACCAACCTTGCAAGCAGGCCTTCTAAAGATAGCAGCGGTCTCATGCCTATTATGTTAACTCTATTCTGTACAATTTACCATAGTGCTCATATTATAAGATAATTACACACATGCATTGTGGATACCATTACATTTTTGCAATACCATTCAACAGCTCATGTTTCTCACAAAACAGGTATAGTTGTGGGCAGGGAAGGATGGATGTGGCACGCGCTCTCTCTCTCTCTCTCTCTCTCTCTCTCTCTGTGTATACACACACACACACACACACATATACATACATATATATGTATGTGTCAAGGCAGCACTTCTTAAAATGTATTCTATGAAAAATGGGTTCTCTGGTGAAATTGTTTTGGAAATGTTATATATTATTTACTTTCTTGGAAATTCTCAATTCATATTAGCACATTAAAGGACTTAAGAGGTTCTATAGTGAAGAAACTAGTTTTTATATGATCGAAACCCACGTTTTGCATTTGACCATGCAACACCTATTAACTCCTTGTGGATAATTTATGAAATGCTGTGCTAAGGCCTACAAATGTGTCCACCAATCTTGGCCAAATGGGAAAAACACGAAATGTCAGCAAGTTTTGAAAGAGCACCAGTAGAGCTACAAATAAGAAATCACCTGTTCCTGTGATAGGCAATAAAGTAACAAAACCACTAGAAATATGTGTGGAACATCCTATCTTTGCAAACGTGGCCCCATGAGTTATAAAAAGAAAGAGAAAATGAAAATTTAGTTCCTACTTAAGAAGACATTATCATTTTTATATTAAGTCTGGTTTGGAACCGATCTAAACATTTTAATAAATAAGTTAATTTAACAGAAATACAATAGTCAGATACTCTCCTTCCTATCTGCTAAACAATAATTTCTGGCTTCCAGCATGACAAAATGAGGAGGTTAACAAATCTGCTCCCTCAAAAACAGCCATAAAATTGGACAAAATTCCAAAACAACCATTTTAGCACTACAGAATTTGCCCAAAGGCATACAACAAAATCAGAAGCATTTATTCATGAAAACTACTGGGCCAGATGCAGTGGCTCATGCCTGTAATCCGAGCACTTTGGGAGGCTGAGGTGGGAGGAATCACTTAAGGCCAGAAGTTCAAGACCAGCCTGGGCAACATTGCCAGACCCCCGTCTCTAAAAAAAAAAAAAAAAAAAAACTAAAAATTAGCTGGGCGTGGTGGTGTGTGCCTGTAGTCCTGTTACTTGAGAGGTTGAGGAGGGAGGATCACTTGAACCCAGGAGTTCAAGGCTGCAGTGAGCTATGATCACGCCACTACACCCCAGCCTGAGTGACAGAGCAGGACCCTGTCTCTTAAGAGAGAGAGAGAGAGAGAGAGAGAAAGAGAAAAAAAAGAAAGAAAGCTACCGAACTTTAGGTAAGAATGGTGCAATCTGTGGTGTTTTGCATAGGGCTATTCCCATCACCCCCACCCAGCTCTGTTGCCCAACAATTCTACTGAGGCAGGGCAGGCTAAGAAAACAATAAGCTTTGCTGCATCTACCATAGAGGAATCACTTCAATTGGAACTTTAGAAGCAGGAATTCCATTAGCCTGAGGTTAACAGGGAGATCTAGGAAGTGAGACAGCCACAGAAGGCTTGATAAATTCTCCACATATCTTAGGTTGACTGAATGGTTCTCTGACCATAATGAAGTACAAATTAGTAAAAAAAAGATAATGAGCAAAATCTCCAAGCACTTGGAAATTAAACAACACACTACCAAATAATCCATAGATCAATGAGGAAGTCTCAAGGGAAATTAGAAAACACTTGGAACTAAAAAAAAAGAAAATATAACATAACAAAACTTAGGGGATGCTGGAGCACACAGAGAAAACTTTAATATATACAAATTTTTAAAAGATCATTTAGGAGGTCATGGGATCCCAGGATGGAATACACTTGTGAAAATGCATAGAACTTTACAGCACAAAGAATGAACCTTAATGTATGCAAATTTAAAAAATCATTTAGGAGGTCAAAGAATCCCAGAATGGAATGCAGAATGTGACAAAAGAATCTTACCGATACTGCAAATGTATGAAACAACCTCATATAAGGGGGTAGGGGAACAGGTGCTGAACCATATAACTTTGGAAATGAGTGGCACCTGTAATACTAAAAGTAAAAGAAACTGTATATAAGCACTGTATTCTAGTTGATGAAGGTGTTTCCCACTGGCGTATGAGTTAACAATTCTGAAACTACTAAACTTGTATAATGAAACTGAACAATTAAGTAAATGGCTGGAGGATGGTGAGAGTCAGGTTTCTCACTGCTGGCATAGGAGGTTACAGATAAGAAGAGATGGGTAGAATGATTCATGTGGTAATGGATTACAGTTGGAGACATCACTATGAATGCAAATTTACCTTAGCATAGATACAGATGGTTACATATAGAAATATTCAGGGGTGTGTGTATACATATATGTAGTTCCTTATCTATCAGGCAAGAAGGCCTAGAAGCAATGAGACCTCAACCACTTAGATTTTGGTTTCTAATACAATTCTCCAATAAAAGAAATTAGGGTTCCTTATGGAAATGGCTGCTTCCAGGAGTGGGATAGGAAATATATAAGGTGATCCTGGAGCATCTTATAGTGCCAGAAAGTAAGAAAGTGTTCAGAACTAAAATTCTACAAAATACCTGACCAGTACTCCTCAAAATTGTCAAGGTCATCAAAAACAAGGAAAGGTTAAGAAACTGTTAAAGCCAAGAGGAGCTTAAGGAAACATGACCACTAAATAAAATGTGGTATCCTGCATGGGATTCCAGGACAGAAAAAGGATTAAGGTGAAAACTAAGGAAATCAAAATAAGGTATGGACTTTAATAACAATGCATCAAGATTGGATAATTAGTTGTGACAAATGTATCATACTAATGTAAGATGTTAATAATATGGGAAACTGGGTGTGGGATACATGGGAATTCACTGTACTGTCTTCACAATTTTTCTGTAAATCTAAAACTGTTCCCCCAAAATAACTCTTATTGAAAAAAAAAAAAAACAAGAGATGTAGCTACAGTGGTGCTTACAGGAAAATTTACAGTACTGAATACTTCTATTATAAAAAAAAGAAAGGTCTCAAATCAATAATCTAAGCTTCCATCTTAAGAAACTAGAAAAAAAATGAGCACAATAAACATGAAGCATGCAGAAGGCAGGAAATAATAAAAGATAAGAGCAGAAATCAATGAAATTTAAAGCAGGAAAATAGAGAAAAATCAACAAAAGTAAAAACTGGATCTTCGTAAAGATCAATGAAATTGTTAAACCTCTATCAAGACTGACAAAAAAAGGGAAGACACAAATAAAAAATACCAGGAATGAAATATGTAACATCACTATAGATTCCCCAGATATTAAAAATAATGAACTCTAAACACAAAAATTCAACAATGTAGATGAAATGAAACAAGTTCCCCCAAACCACAAACTACCCAAACTCACTCAACATAAAATACATAACCTAAATAATCCTATAACTACTACTAAAGAATTTGTAGTTAAAAACCTCCCCAAAAAACAAATCTCTGAGCCCAGATAGTTTCATTGGGAAATTTTTGCAGGCATTTAAAGAAGAATTAATAACAATTCAACACAAACTCTAAAAAATAGAAAAGGATAGAGGAGATGGACTTTTAAAAATACAGAACTATCACTAGAGTGAACAGACAACCTACAGAATGGGAGAAAATATTTGCATGCTATACATCTGATAAAGGGCTGATAACCAGAATATAGACAGAACTTAGGAAAATCAACAAGAAAAAATCAAACCCCATTAAAAAATGGGCAAAGGACATGAACAGAAACTTTTCAAAAGAAGACAGAATAATGGCCAGCAAACATATAAAAAATTGCTCAACTTCTCTAATCATCAGGGAAATGCAAATCAAAACCACAATGAGATATCATTTAACTCCAGTGAGATTGGCTTATATCAAAAAGTCCCAAAACAACAAATGTTGGCGGGGATGTGGACAGATAGGAACACTCATACACTGCTGGTGGGACTGCAAATTAGTACAACCTCTATGGAAAGTATTATGGAGATACATCAAAGAACTAAAAGTAGAACTACCATTTGATCCAACACTCCCACTACTGGGTATTTACCCAAAGGACAAAAAGACATTCTATAATAAAGACATCTGCACTCGAATGTTTATAGCAGCACGATTCACAATTGCAAAGATGTGGAAACATCCCAAGCGCCCATCAATACATGAGTGGATTAATAAAATGTGGTATATGTATACCATGGAGTACTACTCAGACATAAAAAACAATGGTGAGTTAACACATCTGGTATTATCCTGGATGGAGCTAGAGCCCATTCTTCGAAGTGAAGTATCACAAGAATGGAAAAACAAGCACCACTGGTACTTACCATCTAATTGGTACTAACTGATCAATACTTATGTGGACACATGGAAATAATATTCATCAGGGACCGGGCAGGTGGGAGTGGGGTGGAGGGGATGGGAAAACTCTCACCTAATGGGTGCAGGGCACACTGTCTGGGGGATATTCATGATTGTAGCTCTGACTTGGGTGGTACACAGGCAATATATGTAACCAAAGTGTTTGTACCCCCATAGTATTCTGAAAAAAAAAATTAAAAAAACAAACAAAAAATAAAAATGCAGAATGAGGGGCTGTGTGAACTTTCTTGTCTTCAAAAACAATAAAAAATATGGGCAAAACAACTAAAACCAACCATTTGAGAACTCCATCAATTACCCAAAGCCACCGAACAAAACTAAAATCGTATATGCAAGATGAACTACTGAAACTATTGGTGTCTCTGAAATTTTAAGTTAAGGCAATTCCCATTCCCCCTTCCTCCCCAGCTCAGTGTTATGGTAGCCAAAAGCCAGCAGCACTCCAGACAATGGAGAGATCAGACTTCTTTTTGAGCTCCCTTAACAGCACCATCCCCGGTGCATAGTCAATATTATGCAGCAACCTGGAAAATTTTCCATTCTCCAGTGTGGTGGATATATGATTTCACTCAAAGCTGCATTCAGCTGGCAGTGGAGGAGCATACTGGGGTAGAGAGTGGGGGGCTACCTGCAGGGCAATAATGAAACAATGAGAAAGTGCTGGCAACAACTCACCTGCCTAAGACTGTGATTTCAGTTGGAGCAACCAAGAACCTAGTCTAGAATTAAAAGGGAATTCTGGGAGAACTAGATGACTATAGGAAACCTTGAAAACCTCTGACATATCCCTGGGAATATAAAGGTTTGGCACGCCTAGGAAAGACCTGAGAAGGGAGAAGGCACCAGTCACTCACTTCTGGTTGACCTTGAGTTCCTAGGCAAGCAGAAAGCAAAAAGTTGTCTTGTCTGTCTCAAGTTTGAAGGTATGCCTTCTCTCAGAGATTCCCTTGGAAAAGATATCCAGGCAAGGCATTTAATGAAATCTTCTGACCAATCATTGGCTCACTACTAAATGGTACTGGCCCAGGTGTGAGCCTTAGGAAACCAGACTTTAAAAAAATAGAAACAAGGCCGGGCACAGTGGCTCATGCCTGTAATCATGCCTGTAGCACTTTGGGAGGCCAAGGCTGGAGGAATGCTTGAGGCCAGGAGTTTGAAACTAGCCTGGGCAACATAGCTAGATACCGTCTCTACAAAAAATTTTTTAAAAATTAGATGGGCATGGTGGTGCATGCCTGCAGTGCCAGCTACTCAGGAGGCTGAGGCAGGAGGATCACTTGAGTCCAGGCATTAGAGGTTGCAGTCAGCTATGACTGCACCACTGCAATCCAGCCCAGGCAACAGAGCGAGATCCTGTCTCTAGATAGATAGATAGATACATAAATAAATAAAATAAGAACAAAAATTTAAAAAAAATCTAGCAGGGGACTCAATGGCCATACACTGCAAAGAATACAAAATTAGTCCAGGAAAATCACTAAATAAATAAGTAGCAACAAGAAAAACAACAATAACAAACAAAAAACGGCAGTAACAAACCTTGAGGGGTATAAGAATCTGATATTAGAGTTGTTATATTATCTAAAATATCCAGTTTTCACCACAAAATTAAAGACATGCAAAGAAACAGTAAAGTATGACACACATACAGAAAAAAAGGGGGGAACCAGACATCCCAGAGGGGCCTATATTTTGGACTTAGTAGATAAAGCCTTTAAATCAGCTATTATAAATACAGTTGACCCTTGAACAACACAGGTTTGAACTGTGAAGGTCCACTTATATGCGGACTTTTTTCAACCAACCGTGAATGGAAAGTACAGTATTCCCGGATGCAAAACCCATGTATGTGGAGGGCCAGCTTTTCACACATGAGTTCCTTAGGGCTGGCTGTGGGACTTGAGTATGTGTAGATTTTGGTATATGCAGGGGGGTCCTGGAACCAATCGCTGCATATGCGGAGGAGCAACTGTAAATTCAAGCTTAAGGACACTATGCCTAAAAAATTAAAGAAAAATGTGACAATGATGTCTCACCAAACAGAGAACAGAGGTAGAAGTTATATTTAACAAACAACACAGAAATTCTGGAGCTGAAAAGTACAATATCTGAAGTGAAAAATTCAATAGAGGAACCCAATAAGAGATTTTGGTTGGCAAAGGAAATAATCAGCCAACAAGAAAATAGATTATTAGAGAAATCCACTCTGAAGGAAAGAAAAAAGAATGAAAATAAAAATGAACAGAGCCTCAGACACCTGTTGGATACCATCAAGCATGACAAATATGCATAACAGGAGTTCCAAAAGTAGAAAAGAAAGATAATGGGGCAGAAAAAAATTAGAATCAATAATGGCTCCAAACTTTCAAAACTGAATGACAAGTGTTAATCTACACATTCAAGAAGTTCATCGAACTACAACTAGAATAAACTCACTGAGATCCATGCCTAGGCACTCATAATCAAATTGATGAAAGTAAAAGACATAAAGAAAATCTTGAAAGAGGACAAACAATAGACTTGTCATGTATAAAGGATCTTTAATAAAATTAAGAGCTAACTTCTCATGAGAAACCATACACGCCGGAAGACAATGGGATGAGATTGTCAAAGTGCTAAGAGAAAGACTGTCAAGCAAGAATCCAGCTAAAACCTCTTTCAAAAATAAAGGAGACCTACATACAACATTGCTGTAAACTCCTTGAGGGGGAGACCTTCTCTTAACAGTAACGGACATCATACTCTGCATGTAGAGGTTGAGATTATTATGTTTTAGGGAAATGAACAACAGTTTTCGGTAGGTGAATTTTAATCTACACAAAAAGAAAGAAGAGTGCCTTATGGGAAGTGTGTAACAGAGTTACCAAACTGTGCACCGTCTTTTTGAAGCCAACTGTTTAGTTGTAAGGATTCAAAGGTAGACAAAAGCAAATCTGTGCACCAGAGCAGACATGGACAAGACAAATAATACAATTAGATTTGGAAACAACCAGTTATAATGGCAAAATAGCCAAGGTTCCAGATTTACTTTTTTGTTTATTTTTTCATTATTTTAGGGATCTAATGTGAAATATCAAAAACAAAAATTTTGCTGTGAAATTGATTTGAAAAATGGAAGATGACTAATTCTTGAGAACATGCAAAAGGAACTTTATGATTTTAGTGTGCATTCTAATAACTAGTTCTTCTTGATGACTGGAATACAAAGAATACCCTAAAATCTGAATTTCCATTGAACCAATTCCATTTTTAGAATAAGGCCTTTCCTGAATATGCCATGATTTTGATTTCTGCTTTTGTTAAGATAAGAATGGAATCTTTATAATTTTATATTATTTCCTAAAATCCTGGAAAGTCTAAGTCTAAATGGTTTGGATTTCTTTCACAAAAAATGATTTTATCTTTTCACATTTGCAGGTGACTTATTACATAAAATGAAACATTATTAAGCAAAATATTTTTGTTTCTTTCAATTTTGCACTTTTCATTAATTTTTCTATCAATTTTATGGCAGAAAAGGAAGCATCTATTTTCTTTAAGAGAAAAGTTTTAAATAGCTAGCTATTTTAGAGTTCCTATTATACTAGGGTTCTACTTGTAAATAATTAAAGGAATTTAACTTGGGCCAGAAGAGGAGGTATTAAGAATAATAGATGTTTCTGTGGGCTGGAAGCTGTCACAGTGGTGACACACTGGAATTGGAAATCACCAAAATTTTCTCCTTATTCCCTAGTCACCAAATAAAACATAGGCATGCTTTTTCAAATCTTATGTTTTTATAAGTTGAATTACACTAGGCCCTTTAACAGCCTTTGATTCAACTTAAGCTAGTTCTCTGTGTCCTTGTTTTTAAAAATATTTCACAAATGGAAAAAAAAGAAAACATTTCTAATAAACAAAAACTGAAAATTCACTGCTAGTTGACCTGCCATACAAGAAATACTAAAGGGAATCCTTCAGGATGAAATAAAAGAATGCTAGACAGTAACTCAAGTCCATGTGAAGAAATACAGCACACTGTTAAAGAAAACAACATAGGAAAATATAATATCCAGTATAAATGTACTTTGTGTTTATAACTTTTCTTTTCCTATCTGATTTCAAAGACAACTGCATAAAGCAATAATTATAAAACTGTGTTGATGGGTTTATAACATGTAATGATGTAATGTATATAACAATAATAGTACAAAGAAGTTGAGAGGGAATATATATATATGTTTGTGTATATTGCATACACACATATCTATATTAAAGTTTTGTATACCATTGAAATTAAGTTAGTGTTAATCTGAACTAGATTGCTTTAAATTAAGAAGCTAATTGTAATCCCCATGGCTACCACAAGAAAATACCTAAAAATTATAATAATAAAACAAACAAGGGAATTTATATGTTATACTAGAAAATATTTTACACAAAAGAAGGCAGGAATAAAGGAGGAAAGGAACAAAAATGTCATAAGACATAGAAAACAATGACCAAAATGGCAGGCATAAATCCTACTGTATCTATAATTACATTAAATGGAAATGGTTATAATACTCCAATCAAAAGACAGAGATTAGGCCGGGTGTAGTGGCTCATGCCTGTAATCCTTGCACTTTGGGAGGGCAAGGTGGGAGGATTGCTTGAGGCCAGGAGTTCAAGACCAGCCTGAGCAAGAACAAGGCCCCGTCTCTACAAAAATAGAAAAATTAGCTGGGCGTGGTGGCATGTGTCTGTAGTCCCAGCTACTCAGGAGGCTGAAGCAAGAGAATCGCTTAAGCCCAGGAGTTTGAGGTTGCAGTGAGCTATGATGATGCCACTGCACTCCAGCCCAGGTGACAGAAAAAAAAAAAAAAGACAAATTGACAGAATAAATTAAAAACATGATCTAGCTATATTCCATAATAAACACAGTTAGGATTCAAAGACACAAATACATTAAAAGTAAAAGGATGGAAAAAGATAAAGCAAACAAGCAGTAAACAAAAAGAAAGCTGGATTGGCTATACTAGTATCAGAAATATACACGAATATCAAGATGGCATAATAATTATAAACATATGTGCAACTAACAACTGAATTCCAAAATACACAAAGCTAAAATTGACAGAATTGAAGGGAGAAATTCAACAATGGCTGGAGACTTCTATAACCTACTTTCAATAACTGATAGAACTAGACAGAAGATCAACAGGGAAATAGAAGACTTGAACAGCCCTATAAACCAACTAGGCCTAACAGACATATATGGAACACTCCATACAACAACAACAGAATACACCCTTTTTCAAGTGTACATGGAACATTTTCCAAGAAAGACCACAGACAATGAAAAAAAGCCTCAATAAAATCAAAAGGACCGAAACCAAGTATGTGCTCCGACACAATGGAATGAAATTAAAAACCAACAAAGGAAGGAAATTTGAAAAATTCACAAATATGTGGAAACTAAACAACACATTCCTAAGTAACCAATAGTTCAAAGAAGAAATCACCCAGGACATCAGGAATGACTCTGAGATGAATGAAAAGGAAAACACAAATTACCAAACTTACAGGATGCAGTTAACCAATGCTTAGAGGAAAATATACAGTTGTAACCGACTAAATTAAAGAAAGATCTCAAATCAATAACCCAGCCTTCCACCTCAAGAAATTAGAAAAAGAAGATCAAACTAAACCTAAAAGGTAGAAGAAAGGAAATAATAAAGATTAGAGTGGAAATAAATAAAATAGAGAATAGAAAAACAATAAAAAAAACTCCCAAAAGTTGGTACTTTGAAAAGATCAACAAAACTGACAAACCTTTAACTAGACTGACAGAGACAGAGAGAGAGAGAAAAGACTCAAATTACTAAAATCAAAATGAAAGAGAAGACATCACTACTAATCTTACAGAAATAAATAGGATTATAAGGAAATACTATGAACAACTATATACCAAAAAATCAGATAACTTAGATGAAAGGATCAGATTTTTATAAAATCACAAACACTGAAAGTGACTCAAAAGTTAATCTTAACAGACCTATAACAAGCAAAGATATTGAATTAGTATTTTTAAAACTTCCAATTTATAAAACCAAGGCCCAGACGGCTTTACTGCTGAATTCTACCAGGTATTTCAGGAAGAACTAACATTAGTCCTTCACAAATCCTTCCAAAAATTAGAAGAGGAGGAAATACTTTCCAACTCTGAAAACAAAACCAGACAAAGACATCACATGAAAAGAAAATCACAAATCAGTATCTCTTAGGAACACAGACACAAACATTCTCAACAAAACCCTAGCAAACCAAATTCAGCAACATACAAAAGTATTACATACCCTGACCAAGCAAGATGTATCCCGGGAACGCAAAAGTGGTTTAATCAGAAATTCAATCAATGTAATACACCATATTAATAGAATAAAGGACAAAAACCACACAATCACCACAATAAAAGCATTTCACAAACTCTAATATCTTTTCAGGATTAAAATGCTCAACGTACTAGGAATAGAACTTCCATAAACTGATAAAGGACATCTATGAAAAACCCACAGTTAACATGATACTTAATGGAGAAAGAATGAATGCTTTTTCCCTAAGATAATAAAAAAGACAAGAAGAATTTCTGCTCTCACCTCTTCTATTAAACATTGTACAAAAGCTTCTAGCCAAAGCAATTAGGCAAGAAAAAGAAATAAAAGTATACAGATTAGAAATGAAGTTAAACACTACTCACGGATGACATGTTCTTTTAATCTGAAAATCCAAAGGAATCCACTAAAAAACTATTAGAAATAATAATTGAGTTCAGCAATATGGCAAGATATAGGTCAATAAACAAAAATCAATTGTTTATATATGCTAGCAATGAACAATCCAAAATGAAATTAAGAAACCCCACTTACAAAAGGAGCAAACAGAATATAATACCTAGTAATACATTTAACAAAAGAAGTACAAGACCTGTACATTGAAAAGTAAAATTGATTGTTGAAAGAAATAAAAGATGATCTAAATAAACAGAAAGACATCCTGTGTTCATGGATTGGAAGACTTAACATTTCAAAGATGACAATACTTCTCAAACTGATCTACAGATTCAATATAATATCTATCAAAATTCAAATTGTGTTATTTTGCAGAAATTGATAAGCTGATCCTAAAAGTCACATGAAAATCCAATTTACCCAGAATAGCCAAAACAATCTTGAAAAAGAACAAAGTTAAAGAACTCACTTTACAATTTCAGAACATACTATAAAACTATAGTAATCAAGACAGTGTGGGATGGGCATAAGGATAGACACAGAGATCAATGGAATAGAATTAAGAGTCCAGAAATAAATCCACACATCTATGGTCAATTGATTTTCAATAAGGGTACCAAGACCACTTAATGGGGGGGGCGGGGAAGAATAGTCTTTTCAACAAATGGTGCTGGGAAAACCAGATATCCATATCCAAAAAAATTCATTTGGATCTCTAACTCACACTATACATACAAATTAACTCAAAATGGATCCAAGAATTAAATGTAAGAGGTAAAACTATAAAACTCCTAAAAGAAAATATAGGAATAAATCTTCATGACCTAATTTAGGCAATGGAATTTTAGATATGATACTAAAAGCACAAGTGACAAAAAAGTAGATTAGATTTTATCACAATAAAAAATTTTTGTGCTTCAAAGGACACTATCAAGAAAGTGAAAAGACAACCCAAGAATGGGAGAAAAATCATTTGTAAAATGATTTTATATTTGCGAAATCATATCTGCTAAGGGTCTAGTACCCAGAATATATAAACACTCACAACTCCATAATTTTTCTACATCCTCTCCAAAACTTGTTATTGTCTGACTTTTAAATTCCAGTCATTATAAGTGGGTGTGAAGTTGTATCCCGTTGTGCCTTTGATTTAAAGTTCCTTAATAATGTTATGGAACATCTCTTTACGTGCTTAGCAGTCTCATATATCATCTTTGGAAAAATGCTTATTTGAATCCTTTGCCCATTTAAAAATTGGATTATTTATCTTTTATTTTTGAGTTTTTAAATCCTCATGTACTACCAGTGGGACTGTAAAGTGATGCAGCTGCTTTGGGAAAAAAGCCTGGTAATACCTCAAAAGATTAAACCATGTTGTCCAGCATTTCCACTCCTATGTATCTACCAAAGTGAAATGAAAACATGTCCACATAAAAACTTGAACACCGATGTTCACAGCAGCATTATTCATTATAGCAAAAATACAGAAACAATCTAAATGTCCAACTACTGATGAATGGATAAATAAATTGTGGTATATTCATACAATGGAGTATCATATGGCAATAAAAAAGAAATTAAGTACCAATGTATGCTACATGGTTAAACTTCAAAAACACCATGCTAAGTGAAAAAAAACTCAGTCACAAAGACCACATATTGTATGATTCCATTTATATGACCTGTCCAAAGTAGGCAAATCTATAGAGACAGAAAATACATTAGTGACTGATTAGGGATGAGGGAAGTGGGAGTAAATGAGGGAGTTATTGCTAAAGGAAATGGGTTTTCTTTTGGGGATAATGAAAATGTCCTAATGTATATACATACATTTTAATATTATTCAGCAATAAAAAATGAAGCACTGATACATGCTGTAACATGTTTGACCCCTGAAAACATTATAAGTGATAGAAGCCAGTCACGAAACCACATATTATATGATTTCATTGATATGAAATGCTCAGCATAGGCAAATCTATAGAAGTAGAAAGCATATTTGTGGTTGCCTGGGGTTTGTGGTTGGTGGGGGATGAGGTGGAGGAGCTACAATGGGGAATGACTATTAATATGTACAGGTTTCTTTATGGGATGTTAAAATATTCTAAAATCAGATTACGATAGCTGTACAACTCTGTAAATTGTACAAACTAAATGAGTGAACTTTATGGTATATGAAATATATGTGAATAAAACTGTAATTAAAAAAAAAGAATTAAAAGTAAAGGAACAAAAGAAGGAAACACTTACTTTCCAACTGATTTATGAGGCAGCTTTTCCCTGATATCAAATCAGAAGAAGACAGTATCAAATTAAAAAATATTTAAAACAAAAGAATGAAAACTCTAACATACTTCTTAAACTTAAACTAATAAAGGGCATCTACAAAAAAACTTACAGTCAACATCATACTTTATTATGGCCAAAGACGGAAGGCTTTCCCCTTAAGAATAAGAACAAGGCAAGGATGTCCAATCCCTCTACTCCTATTCAATATCATACCAGAAGTTTTAGCTAGTGCAGTAAGACAAGAAGAAGAAATAAAAGGTCTAACAGCCAGGTGCAGTGGCTCATGCCTGTAATCCTAGCACCTTGGGAGGCTGACAAGGGAGGACTACTTGAGGCCAGGAGTTCAAGACCAGCCTGAGCAATACAGTAAGACCCCATCTCTAAAAAAAAAAAAAAAAACATTAGCTGGGCATGGTGGCATGCACCTGTAGTCTCTGCTACTCGGGAGGATAAGGTGGGAGGATCACTTGAGCCCAGGAGTTAAAGGTTGCACTCCAGCCTGGGCAATAGAGCAAGACTCGGCCTCTAAAAAAAGAAGAAGAAGAAATAAAAGGCATAAAGATTAAAAAGGAAGAAATAATATTTTCCCTATTCACAGATGACATGATTGCCCACTCAGAAAATCCCAAAGAATCTATAAGAAAACTCCTAAAACAAGTTAAGTTTAACAAGATCTTAGGCTAGAAGGTTGGTATATAAAAATTAATATCTCTCTAGCAATGTATGATTGGAAAAGTCCCCAAAATAAAAGAAATCATTAGGTATAAATGTAACAAAGTATGTTATTATAAAAACACATCAAAGAAGACCTTAAAAAATGGAGAGACATCCTCTGTTTATTGATTGGAAGACTCGACAGAATAAAAATATCAATTCTCCCCAAATTGATATATAGATTTAACACAATTTTAATCAAAATCACAACAGGATTTTTTTTAGATATAGACAAGCTATTCTAAAATTTATACAAAAAGGAAAGGGAAAGGAAATAGAATAGGTAAAACAATTATGAAAAGAACAAAGTTTTAGGAATCATAATACCTAATTTTAGCAATACCAATTTTAGAAGTTGCTATAAAGCTACAGTAATCAAGATAGTGTGGTATTGGTGAAAGGACAGACATACAGATTAATTGGAACAGAATAAAGAGTCCAGGAATAGACCCACACATATATGGCCAATTGATTTTTGACAAAGGTGCAAAAACTATTCAATGAAGAAGGATGGTCTTTTCAACAAGTGGTGATGTAATAATTGAATATCCGTATGCAAAAAAAGAACATAACCCAAAACCTCACACCTTATACAAAAAGTAATTCAAAATGTGTCATAGATCTAAATGTAAAACATAAAACCATAAAACTTGTAGAAGAAAACATAGAGGAAAATCTTTGTGACCTGGGTTTAGGCAGAGTTCTTAGATATTACACCCAAATCACGATACATTAAAACACATTCGATAAAGTGTACTTTATTAAAATCATAAACTTTTGTTCTGCCAATAACACTGTTAAGAGAATGAAAAGACAAGCTACAGACTGGAAGAACATATAAATTTGCAAGTCACATGTCCCACAAAGGGTTTTTATCCAAAATATAGAAAAAAAAAACCTCTCAAAAATCAACCATATGAAAACCAACAATCTAATTTTCTAAAATGACAAAAAATTGTTACCTTTGAGGTAAACTGGGTGAAGGGTACACAGGATCTCTTTGCATTATTTCTTCAACTACATGTAAATCCACAATTATCTCAATGAAAATTTCAATTAAAAATAAAACAGGATACAAAAAAATGGCAAAAGACTTGAACAAACACTTTACCCCTAAGGATATATGGATCACAAATAAGCACAAGAAAAAACGCTCAACATCACTAACCATTAGGGAAATGAAAATTAAAGCCATCATTTATACTACTACACAGCTATTAGATAGGTTAAAACAAGGAATACTGATAATACCAAGTACTGAAGAGCATCCACAGAAACTGCAAGTCTCATACATTGGTAATGGGAATGTAAAATGATGCAGCTGCTTGGGAAAATAGTTTGGCAATTTCTAAAAACATTTGAATACACATACACATATGACTTAGCAATCTCATTTCTGGGTATTTTATCCAAGTGAACTGAAAAACTTACGTTCATCCAAAAAGCTTTATGTGAATATTTACAGCACCTTTATTTGCAAAACCCCAAACTAGAAACAACTCAAATGTCCACCAACAGATGAATGGATAAAAGAAAATGTACTATGGTACATCCACACCATGGAATATTACTTAGCAACATAAAGGAATAAACTATTATAACACAAAATAACTTGAGGAATTCCAAAGATGTTGTTCTGAGTCAAAGAAGTCAGTCTCAAAAGGCATGTTTTTACCATATCTCACTCCTTTGGCCATGGTTATTTAGAAATAGGTGGACATCTGACTGTTGAACAGCTCAATTATAGGCCAGGCCATGGAATTCGACCCATTTCCTGGCATGAAAAAGACGAGCAGGGACAGTCAAATTATCTATCTCTGGAATCTGACAAAAGTCAGGTAAGCAGGGATCTGAAAGTGAAAGAATGCTTTGGGATCACAACAAGCCAAAGTTATCTGAAAGCTAAAGTTCTGGGGAAGCAAAAATTATGGATAAAAATATGTCATTTGGCAGGTAGGAACACTCATACACTGCTGGTGGGACTGCAAATTAGTACAACCTCTATGGAAAAGAATATGGAGATACCTCAAAGAATTAAAAGTAGAATTACCATTTGACCCAGCAATCCCACTACTGGGTATTTATCCAAAAGAAAAAAAGACATTTTATAATAAAGACATCTGCTCTCGAATGTTCATAGCAGCACAATTCACAATTGCAAAGTTGTGGAAACAACCCAGGTGCCCATCAATACACGAGTGGATCAATAAAATGTGGTATATGTATACCATGGAGTATTACTCAGCAATAAGGAACAACAGTGAATTAACACATCTGGTATTATCCTGGTTGGAGCTAGAACCCATTCTTCGAAGCGAAGTGTCACAGGATTGGAAAAACAAGCATCACTGGTACTCACCATCAAACTGGTACTAACTGATGAACACTTACATCACACAGGGCAATAACATTCATCAGAGGGCGGGCGGGCGGGAGGGGGGTGGAAGGGATGGGAAAAACTCTCACTGAATGGATGTGGGGAGCACAGTTTGGGAGACGACCACGATTGTGGCTCTGACACGGGCAGAACAGGGGCAATGTGTATGGCCAAAGTGTTGTACCCCCATGATATTCTGAAATTAAAAAAATAAATTATAAAAAAAGAATAAAAAATAAAAATGAGACACTATTTTCAGTAATCTTAAATTTTCCAAAAAAAAAAAAAAATATGTCATTTGGGACAAAACAGAATAAAAAATAAAGCATAGCTATTAATGGTACAGCATCAGACTGAAGGTCTATATGCTTCTGCTATTTAATCCCCAAAGCTGCCTTTGACACAAGTTTACTCTTTTGTTCTATCTTTATGAGGATCATCCAAAGTACAGTTTCTGTTCTTGAGGTCTGTATTAGTTGTGTAGTGTAACTGTAACTAATTACCATAAACATAGTTGTTTCAAACAATACAAATTTATTATCTTAGAGTTCTACGGATAGAAGTCCAGCATGGGTCTCACAGACCTAAAATCAGTGTTGGCAGGGCTGTGTTCCTTCTGAAGGCTGTAGGGGAGATCTGTTCCCTGGTTTTTCCAGGTTCTAGAAGCTGCCTGCATTCCTTGGTTTGTGACCCATCTCCTCTGCCTTCAAAGCCAGTAGTGTTGCACCTCTCTGACACTGTTTCCCTTGTCATCTTTTCTCTGATTCTCTCTTCTGTCTTCCCCTTCTTCCACTTTTACGAATCCTAATGATTATATTGGACCCACCAGGATAATCCAGGGTAATCTCCCTATTTTAAAGTCAGTAGATTAGTAATTTTAATTCCATCTGCAAGCTTAATACTCCTTTGCCATATAACCTAACATAGTCACAGGTTCCAGGGATTTACACATGGACATCTCTGAGGGGCCATTATTCTGCCTACCACAAGTTCTGTTAAGATTTCACGTATGTCCTTACAATGCACCCTCAACCCTCACCTTAACTGTGCACATATAACCAAAAAAGCCTCACCTGATTAACAACTTCTTTATTATATAAGTAGAGACTGACTCTTTTTTTAAGACAGAGTCTTGCTCTGTTGCCCAGGCTAGAGGGCAATGGCATCATCATAGCTCACTGCAACATGAAACTCCTGGGCTCAAGCCATCCTTCTGCCTCAGCCTTCTGAGTAGCTGGGACTACAGGCGCGTGCCACCACGCCCAGCCGATTTTTTCTATTTTTAGTAGAGATGGGGTCTCATTTTTGCTCAGGCTGGTCTTGAACTCCTGAGCTCAAGTGATCCTCCCTCCTTGGCCTCCCAGAGTGCTAGGGTTATAGACGTGAGCCACTGTGCCCAGCCTGGACTCTCTTTTTTTCAAAGTCAAAGAAGTATATTTTAATAATATTCTTATAAATAATAAATAATCTTCATATACAGCATGAGTATATTTTTAAGATTATCTTTGTTACCAACAAACTTCCCAAAAAACTCTAAATGCTAGACCAGTGGTTCCTACTGACTGATAACATTTCAAAAACTATTTTGGGGATTTTTTTTTTTTTCTTGCTCTGTTGCCTGGACTAGAGGAGTGCAGTGGCGTCATCATAGCTCACTGCAACCTCAAACTCCCGGGCTCAAGCAATTCTTCTGCCTCAGCCTCCTGAATAACTGGGACTGCAGGTGCATGCCACCACCCTGGCTAATTTTTCTATTTTTTGTAGAGACGAGATCTTGCTCCTGCTCAGGCTGGTCTCGAACTCCTGGCATCAAGCAATCCTCCCACCTCAGCCTCCCAAAGTGCTGAGATTACAGGTATGAGCCACCATGGCCAGCCTATTTTGGGGATTGATATTGGGCTTCCAGCTGTTTGTTTTCCAAATGAAAACACAAAACACACCCGGCTGTTCTCCAAAATCTATCAGTTAGTCTTATTATTATTTCATAAAAGAACATTTAATACCAAAAAGGTAGAAAAGAATCTCAGAATAATGTGCACTTCTTTAAATTATTTTAGCCTAATAAAAAACAAATTATATTATCGTCATTTTTCTAATTTTGCTGATCTTTGACCAGGTTTTTAAAAACTCCTTTTATGATTGATTTACCTGTAGCAACTATGCCATTGTCCACATGCGTCAAGGACTGGGGGCGGCTGCGAAGTTTGCTTTTGAAAGATCTTGGTCGACGTGGTGATGCAGGTGGCAAAGGAATCTCCGAAGATTGGGTTTTGCTATCTTTAATTGATCGAAGGCGTTCATAGAGCTCCTGAAGCTCCTTATTCTGCTGAGTTTGAAGGTTTACCACCTCCTGAATATGTCTGAATGAAAATCATGCAGAAAGCATTTTAATGGCACTGGCTCCATAGCGATGGTCCAAGAAACTCTACACCAGCACAAGTTAACAAGGAATTTAGATTAAGAATAAGGAAATACAGAGTATTTTCACAATTTTAAGATGGGAAATGCCTGCCTAAGCATAACGTTAAACTAATAACTCATAAACAAAAAGATGGGCAAATTGACAAGAACAAATTCCTAAAAATTCAATAAAAATTTAAAGTCAAATAATACTAATAATATTAACTTTTTCTTTATTATATGTTGAAAGTATTAACAGGAAGAAAATATTTTTAACATATAATAAAGGGATAATATTCAGAATATATAAATAATTCCTAAAAATCAACAAGAAAAAAGAAACAACCTTATTTTAAAAGAAGGGCAAAGAATATGAAAAGGCAATTCCAAAGGAAGAGGAAATAAAAATAGCCACTGAATATGAGATGATGCACAATCTCACGATTAATCAGAAGAACAGGATTTTTAAAAAATATTTTTAAATTAATCTGATTGGAATAAAATTAAAGGATCAATAATATCCAGTCTAGTGTTGTTAAGATATGGAGAAACAGGCACTTTCATATATTTTTGTGTGAAGTGTAAAATGGTATAGCTACATTGGAAGACAATTTTAGCAGTATCAATCAATTTCAAATGGACACAACTTTTACTCAGCAATTCCACTTTTAGGCATCCAGCGTACAAAAATATGTAAGTATGTAAAAATATAAGGATGTTCACTTCAGCATTGTTTATATAAGCAAAACATGCAGAAAAACTAAAATTTCCATTAAGGAGGGCTTAAATAAATTTGGGTATACTCATACTTTGGAATAGCATGCAACCATGTAAGAAAAAAAGGTGGATTTATTTATGTAGATATATATATATGTGACAATGTTATGTCAAAAAATTGTAGAATAACATGTATATTATTTTCATAAAAAGCAAAAACTATATATTTGTAAATGAACAGAAAAAGGACCAGGAAAATATGTCAAACAGTTCATAGTGGTTACCTACAAGAAGTGAGATTGAGGCATGAGAAATGGGAGATTGTTTGTTTACTATTTTACTGTGTTATTTGAATCTTTTCTCATATATCATTTTTAATGCAAAAAAAAGAGACTATAGTTAATTCAAAATAAGTGAGATCTAAAAACTCAGCTCACCATTGTGGGCCTATAGGACTATAGGCCTGAGAAACATTACTTGGGAATTTTAAAATTTTGTGAAGAAACCATAATGCCAAAAGAACACTGAAGACAGAATAGAATAAATTATCTTTTAAGATCCCTTCCAGGTCTTGGGTTCTATGAGGTTATGAGAATCAATGTCTCACATTCAAAATAAAGTATGTACTCATAACCATTATAGCCAGCTACAAAGGCCACCAGTCTTTTGAGAATGGTTTAAAAAGAAACATTAAAAACAGTAGTGGAGAGGAGGGAGGAGCGGGGAGCACTTTGGAAAAAGAAAAAAAAAACAGCAGTTGAGTACTGCTAACACAAACATTAAACCACTTCAATAATAACTACTTTTATTATAAAAGTATCGGTGTACAGACTGCATAGTACTTAATATAAAGTTGATGTATATATAATATATAGTAAATCAAGCCTCTATGTGTGTGTGTGTGTATTTATATATATATTTTTAAGTAGAACATCAACCTTCCAGTGATGAATGTTTAAAGCATACATTTGCATTTTTTTCCATGCTCAACTTTAAAAACTGAAACAAGCTGGTAAGAAAATGGTATTATAATTATCTGTCACTGGAATGAGTTTTGGGATTTGGAGTTTTGTTCTTCCTCTGGGCAAGTCCTTAAAAACTGGGAAATTTCCAAGGATTTTAACCTGCTTTAGTTCATAAAGCACTCAAACATAGCATCCAAGTGGATCATTATCCAAACATGTAAGAATCTAAAATCCAGCTTTTTCCATACCTATATTTTCATCTCTTCCCTGATTCTCCCTGCTTTACAAGTTTTTCAAGACCCAGAACAGGGCAGAAATTCTCCAAAGCATAAGATACATTCAAATATTGCTAGAGTTGGTTTCAACTTCTCGAAGTAATGGCATGGGGTCATCCACAGAAGGTTAATAATTAACTTATGGGTATATACATATAATGGAATACTATACAACTGTAAAAAGTAGAATGATGCAGATATAGAGCGAAGATATTGTGAAAGGGTAAAAAAAAAAGCAAGACATAAGAACAGTCTGTAGTATAATTACTACTTACAGGGAACAAAAAATAAAATATGTATGTATTTGTTTGCATATACATATACTAACTGGATATAGAAGAAACAGGGAATATTTGTTGTCTCTAAGGAAAAAAACTGGGTAGCTTGGGTGCAGTCCTAGGAGGGAGACTGTACTGGTTACCCTTTTGTACCTACTGAATTTTGAACAATGTGAATAGAATTAGAAAGAATTCAGCAACTTAATACCAATTTCTTTTAAAAAATGACAAAGTTTATAAAACTAAATACAAAACAGCATTCTATGTGACAAAACATATTACTGCAATATCACTAGTGAAGGTTGATGACCTCAGTTACCAAATAACAAGCTTGATTTTGGAAGTATCTTACCTTTTCCTAAAGAAGATGAACCACTATCTCTGACTATATAAATTAGCTATTTACTTATCAAATTTGAAATTATATGATAAGAATAGTTGTAAAATCTAAAACCAAAAGTCCTGAAGGATAAGGATTAAAAAGGTCAGCAAAAAGAATAATTAATTCATATTGGTAAATAACCAACTATGATTCGTCTTCAGACTATGAAAATATTTTATATATACAAGGACTTTAGCATTCATAAATGTCTAGCATTAGCAGTCTTTGTAGTTTTCAATCATAAGAAGTTTTCCAGATTTAAAATGTCACCAATCCTAAATTAGCTACCAATCAAATACTAAGTTCTATAAAACCCAGGGCAACCAGATTTGTGACAGAAAAGAGAGAGTCCTTACTTTTCTCGTAATCTTTGAAGCTCCAACTTTAAGTCCTCGTCCTCTATTTCTGACTCATCATCACTGCTCATTGGGGAAGATGGCGAATAGAAGAGTGAACTCTGTGTTTGAGCATAGGCTTGTTCTTCACGGAGTGGTAAGCACTGATCACTCTCTGGACCAGTCTTTGCCACTGACTTTCCACTGCCAGCAAGGCTGGCTGAAAATTCACTGTCAGAGCTAGGCTGTTTCCCAGCAGTTAGTATTTCTCTCTCTTTAAGCAACAGTTCAGATCCAGACTGCACGCTACTTCCCATGGCTGAAGTTTCTTCCAATTCCTTTTCTGGGGTCATTGAAGATACATCAGTCTCACAAGCTGTGCTGAAAGATAAGAAGTTGTCACCTTGTTTGGGAATGCCTTTATCTTCTTTAAAGGTTTCATGAAGACCTCGTAACTTCTGAGAAGAAAATGAAGTTTGTGGACTGTGCGCGGCAGGTTCCATTTCTACCAATTGAGACTTTGCTGTTTCAGTAAAGACTAGAGTTTCTTCACTAGAATGGTTTGTCGTTTCACTGAACGCTGGTATTTGTTCTATTCCAAAAGATGTCACTTTCACTGACTGCTGCTGAGGAACTGTAATCACCTGAGATACAAAAAGGTAAAAATGTCTGGCACAGCATAGATAAGTGGATGGTCTGCTGTGATTTACATGTATTGATACTACCAAAACTTAAAAATTCCACCTATACTCCCCATATTAAAAGTCTTTCAGTTGGGCCCCTTAGGTAAAGAGAGTTAGTTTCATATTGCTCAAATAAAATTCCACAATTAGGTTTGCAAAGATTCTAAAGGCCATGAAATTAAATTTATAAAAAAGATGACCCAACCACTTGGCAAAAAATGATAACCCATTTCTGTGCTCTCTTCCAGCAAAATCTCCATTTCTTTAGATTCACCTTTTACTGATGGCTAAAAAAGGTGAGGGGATACATGCAAGGTGAACAATGTAAATATGACAATGATCTTCATTTAAAGTAAGTATCATCTACAGACCAAGATATTCAATGGCTGTTACCTTTACTAATGCCCTTGTAGATAAGGAGTCAACCAAAGACACAAACCTGGAACCGACCCCGCTGAAATGATCCAGTCATCGCTTTACATCTACTCAAAGCCCTAGTATCAGTTGGGGACTCCCGTGTCAGAGGAACGGGATCAGGAGCAATTGCTGATCTCATATCTTCTGTTTCCACTGCAATTTTGCCAAATTATAAGTAGAAAAGAGAAAATTATTTGTTAAGACTAAATTTGTTTACATTACCAAAAATGAAGAAAAGTAGAAAAAGCTTAACTCCTGCTAGACAATTAAAAGGTGTTAATGTATTAAGCAACATCATTTAAGTCCCTAACTCTAAATCAGACATTGCAAGATTTATCCCGAGACTTAGTATCTATATGAAATGAAAAATTGGAAAACCAAATTAGTTACAAAAGGAAAAATAAAATGGCAATGACATTAATGGGATATGTCACATACATGGGCTAAGTGGAAAAAGTGGCAAGATTTGTGTATGAACAAAAAAAAAATAAGTAAATGAAAAGTGATGTTACCTAGTCTATGTCCCTGACTGTAAGCACACTACCTTGACGGACTTTTGATCTCTTGAAAAAGCTGGTTGACTGCCGTAGCCTGTATGCCCAGCTTTTTAATTTGCGAGTCCAGGATTTCTTGCTAATAGGATTTTTGAGACTAGGACAAGTAAAGCTTAGGCCAAAATATCCACCTCCTGTCTGCAGATGAATGGCTCCACCGCTTGCCACAGCAGCAGGATAGGCCTCTGGATCCCCTGGAAGTGAAGCATCTGAGGACATCTCCTAATGGAGACAAAAAATGAGAAAAACCAAAGTGGTAATAATTTAGGTAAGGTGACATATTTTTAATATCATTGGAGTTTCTTGTATAGACTGATATTTAATCAAAAACAGGATATTATTATATAGTTGCATTAACAGTACCAGATCAAACTGAATCTGAAGTACCCAATTTATAGAAATTAAGCTTTCCCTTTCTTTAAAAATATTATTTAGGCTGGGCACAGTGACTCATACGTGTAATCCTAGCACTTTGGGAGGACGAGGCAGGAGGATTGCTTGAGGCCAGGAGTTTGAGACCAGCCTGAGCAAGAGAACCTGTCTCTATAAAAAGTAGAAAACTTAGCGCCTATAGTCCCAGCTACTTGGGAGACTGAGGCAGGAGAATCACTTGAGCCTAGGATTTGAGGTTGCAGTGAGCTATGATGATGCCACTGTACTCTAGCCTGGGTGACAGAGTGAGATGCTGTCTCAAAAATATATATTATTTAGACTTCAGATAAATAAAAGAGCAGATTATTAATCTTCCACCCCAGAATATTTTTTGTCATTATATAAACTTTAAAAACTGAAAATCAAGGCCAGGCATGGTGGCTCATGCTTATAATCCCAGCACTTTGGGAGGCTGAGGCAGGAGGATTGCTTGAGGCCAGGAGTTTGAGACCAGCCTGGGCAACATAGAAGACCCTATCTCCATAAAAAAATTTTAAAAATTAGCTAGGTGTGGTGTTGCACGATTGCAGTCCTAGCTACTTGGGGAGGCTGAGGCAGGATGATCACGTGAGACCACGAGTTCGAAGCTACAGTAAGCTATGATTGCACCACTGCACTCCAGCCTGGGCAGCAGAGCGAGGCCCTGTCTCAAAAACAAAATGAATCAAAACAAAACAAAAACAAAAAAGACAACCAAAAATCAAAATAGAAATTAATTCCTTCATATGTACCAATTTACCAAAAGGGTTATTAAAGCCCCATGATATTAAAATGAAAATTTTCATTTCTTCTCATATTATTTAAGAGAGTTAAAGATGCCTGATACACATGATAACACAGAAAAAGAAGATATCTAGGCACTTGGATTTATAGAGAAATATTAGCAAATCAAGTTTCTTACTTTATGTAAGCACATAGAAATTTACAAAGTACCTCAAAATTATTTCAAATTCATGCTCTAAAAATTGTTAACATCAGGCCATGCTTGCTATAAAATCACTTTCCCGTCTTCTTGTCCTCCTACCCCCCCAAAAGCCCCCCAGAATTAACTGTTGTATTTAAATGAGTGCTTTAAAAATAAACCCCCTGTAATAATTAATATAAAACTGAACACAGACAACCACAAATACTTTGGAAAACAAACATGATAATGGCCAATACTAATCTAGAAGATTAAAAGAGAATATAAAAGCATAAAGAATGGGATTTAGCATTTGTCGGAAGGAAGACAGCCCACATGGCAGTAAGTATACTGTCTTGTGTAAGCATTATTAACACTTAGGGCAGGTCAGGAGTTATTGAAAGTAAAATTATGAACAATCAGTTTTTATTTTCTGAAGTCCCATTTTGGACTAGTAATAACACTACTTTCACGAGGAGAAAAACCCTCAAGACCACAATTTAGAAAGTGTTGCATTGGTCCCACTGAAATTACAGAAAATATTTTTAATATGTAGCAACTGGATCAAGACAGCAAATTAAATATATGTTCTAACCTCCCTTATCAATCCAAATCCACAGACACAATGGGAAAAATAGATATACACACAAGCATATACAGCTGAAGGAGGAAAAAGTAGACCATGGTATATGTAGGACTGTTTCAAAATGCTGCAAACTCGGGTGGCAGATATGGGCAGCAGGAGAGAGTCCTGGCCAACCAAAAGGATGAGTAGTTGGCTAGAATGCTTCCAAAACTCTACGTGATCTGTCCCCTATCCGTCTCTGCAACATTATCTCATAATACTCTCCTACTTACTGGACTTCTTTTGGTTCCTTGAACAGGTCTCCACCTGTGAATGTCACTACCACATAGAAGTCCTTCCCTGACCCCCATGTATTTGTTTAGGGTCTATTTTTGCCCACTAGAATGTGTGCACCACAAAAACAGAGATTTTGACTTATTCACTGCTCAGTAGATACTCAATGAATGGAAGAACAAACTGGTTGAGGTACCAAAGAAGAAAGAGTCAGGCAGTTCTGTCCCTTCCCTGCCCCCTTCCACACCAAGCAAAAGACAGCAGAGGTGCCTCCCCCTGCCCCCCAATAAGAGTAGTAAGAGGAAAAGGTTTGTGGCCAAGAGAAAGGTCAGTAACGTAAAAAGGAGACAACATCCAGGAAGAAGGGTAAGTCCTCCTACCTTTGGAGACTAGCTACCGGGCCACCCTCCAGGCAGCATTGGAGACAAGTTGCAATATACAGTTCCAGGAAGCATGTCCCTTGCCTTTCACACAATTACTGGAGGAAGGCTACAGTAATTATATATAGCATTTACAAATGAAGAAGGAATCTTATGAGTAAAAAAAAAAAGATGAGTATACAACTAAGAATCACTAAACATTATGGGATATCAACACTATAAGAAAACACTAAACTCAACAAACAGAATAGCCAAGGAGATAACATTAATAACACAGAATAATATTTTAATATTTTCAGAGAGATGTGTGAATATACTACATCCATAAAAAATAAACTATAGTTACTAGAAATTAAAAAAATAATAATCCTTGACACAGAAAACCCCAGCTGAATAGGAGACTACCAACGAGTTAGAAATTGAGAAATTTTCCCAGTACAAAAAGCAAAAGGACAAAGAAATGGAAAGTATGAAAAGTTAATAGATAAGAAAGGAAATGAAGAAATAAAACTATCTCTATTCACAGATGACATGATCTTACATATAAAAATCCTAAAGAATCCACTAAAAGACATTAGAGCTAATAAACTCAGCAAAGTTGAAGGATACAATATCAATACATAAAAATCAGTTGTATTTCTGTACATCAGCAATGAAGAATCCAAAAAGGAAATTTAGAAAGCAATTCCATTTATAACAACAACAAAGAGAATAAAATACTTAGGAATAAATTTAACAAATGAGGTGAAAGACTTGTACACCAAAAACTACAAAACATCGCTGAAAGAAATTAAAGAATACCTAAATAAATGGAAAACCATCTTGTGTTCATGGATAAGAAGACTTAACCTGTTAACAGTCCCCAAAGCAATCTATAGATTCAATGCAATCCCTATCAAAATCCCAAAAACCTTTTTCACAGGAATAGAAAAGCTGATACTAAAATTCATGCAGAATTACAGGGGACCCTGAATAGCCAAAAAATCTTGAAAGAGAGCAAAGTTAGAGGACTCACACTTCCTGATTTCAAAACTTACTACAAAGCTACAGTAATTAAAGTGGTGTGCTATTGGCATAAGAATAGAGATCAATGGAATAGAATTTAGAGTCCAGAAATAAATCCATACATCTATAGTCAATTGATTTTTGACAAGGATGCCATTGACCATTCAATAGGGGAAAAATAGTCTCTTCAACAAATCGTGCTAGAACAACCAAATATCCAAATGTAAAAGAATGAAGCTGAACTCTTATCTCACATCATATGCAAAAATTAACTCAAAATGTATCAAAGACCTAAATATAAGAGCTAAAATATAAAGCTGTTCAAAGAAAACATAGAGGTGACCTTGGATTAGGCAATAGTTTCTTAGGTATGACACCAAGCACAAGCAAAAAAAGAAAAAGTAGATAATTAGACTTCATCAAAATTAAAAACTTTTGTGCATCAAAGGATACTATCTGGAGTGAAAACACAACCACACAGAAGTTGCAAATCAAATATTTAATAAAGGTCTAGTATCCAGAATATATAAAGAACTCTTACAACTCAACAACATAACCCAATTTAAAAATGGGCAAAAGGCTTGAATAGACATTCCTCCAAAGAAGATATACAAATGGCCAATGAGCACATGAAAAGTTTCTCAACATCATTAGCCATTAAGGAAATGCAAATCAAGACCACAATGAGATACCACTTCACACCCACTAGGATGGCTACGATCAAAAATTGGAAAATAACAAGTATTGGTGAGTATGTGGTCAAACTGGTACCCTCACATGGTGCTGGTGAGAATGTAAAATGGTGCACCTGCTATGGAAAACAATCAGGCAGTTCCTTGATAAGTTAAACACAGAATTATCATATGACCCAGGAATTCCACTCCCAGATATATGCTCCAAAGAACTGAAAACAGGAACTCAGACGAATACTTTATATTAATGTTCAAAGTAGCACTATACACAACAGCCAAAAGGTAGAAACAATCTAAATGAATGGATGAACAAAATGTGGCACAGCCATACAATGTAATATGAACCTTGAAACATGCTAAGTGAAAGAAACCAGACACAAAAAACCTCATATCATATGGTTCCATTTATATGAAATATCTAGAATAAGCAAATCCCTATTGACAGAAAGCAGATTAGTGGTTGCAAGGGGCTGCGGGGAGAGGAGAACAAATAGTGATGGCTTAATGGGTATGGAGTTTCTCTTTTTGTGGTGATGAAAAAGTTCTGGAACTAGACAGTGGTGATGGATGCACAACATTGTGAATGTTCTTAATATCACTGGATTGAACACTGTAAAATAGTTAAAATATAAATTTTGTTATGTGTATTTTATCACAAAAAAGAGATTTAAAAATATCTAGAAAGAGAAACAAGAGAATGGATGAGAGAAAATACCCAAAGAAATAACAAGAAAATATTCAAAGAAATCACAAGAAAAGACAAGTTCCCAGATTTACAGGACACAAAGAATACCAAATAAGATGAATAAACAATAAAGAGACTATACTAAAAGCAGCCAGTAGCTCTTTGAGTAGGTACTATTATCCCCATTTTACAGACGAGGAAACTAAGGTTAGGTAAAGGGTGTAGATAACTTGCCCAGTATTACACAGTAAATGGCAAAGCAAGATTTTGAAACTGGCTTGTCAGGTTCAGTAGCTGCTTTCTTTCTAACATACTGTGCTTCAAAAAGAACTTTTTCATTTTAAAAATACTACAATATATGAATTTTTTTTCTGTAAAAGATCTGAACCATTAGATAAAACAAAAATCTCTGTAACAATCCTTCTTCCCAGTCCTCTCTGGAAGATATCCACTAATATTAGTTTATCTTTTCAGAACTTTAGTGTGCATTTATGTACATACATATGCATAAGCATATATATACACTTATGCATTTTCTTTTAAAAATATAAATACCCTCATATTGTCTGAATTATTCTGCATATATTTTTCCTAATGATTTTTTCCAGAGATATGTCCATCCTAGTATAAAGATGATAATAGGTAACATATATTTACAGGTGTACTTCATGCTTTTAAATTACTTCATAGTATCAATGTCCCTCAATTTATATAACCATTTGTATTTATGAATAAAGTTGTTTGTGATTCTTTTCCTGTTACAAATAATCAAACAATGTTACAGTGAACATTCTTATACATGCCTCTTTGTTCATATGTGCAACTGTTTCTCTCAGGTAGAATTTCAGAGAAAGATCACTAGGTCATAGGAATGTACATATTTCAAATTTTCATAGTGCTAAATTGCCCTCCAAGTAGCATGTACTGATTTTATTCCTACCAACACAAAACGAAAACTACTGTTTCCTTAACATTGGGTATTATTAATTTCTTTAACATTTGCTAGTCTGATAAGCAAAAAATCATTTTTCATTGTTTAAAATTCTGTATTTCTCTCCTTACTAATGAAGTTGAAAATCTTTTCACATGTATATCAGGCATTTATATTTCCACTTCTGTGAAATGCATGTCCAGATGCTTTGGCTATTCTTCCACTGAGTTGTATGATTTTTTCTTATTGATTTGTAAGTGTTCTTTATATATTCTAGAATTAATCTTTTGCCAATTTTCTGAGAAGAAAGCTTAGGAGAAAATACATGCAAAAATAGGTTGTATGAAAAAGGAGCCAAGAATAAGAAAGATTTAAAAAATCAAATTCATAATGGCCACATGAAAAATTAACTGGATATGACTAAATACCAAGACAGTGATCTGAAATTTAAAAAAAAAAAGACATATCTGAGAACATAAGGTAAAAGGAAAACAAAATTAAAAATGAGAGCAAACCTTTAAGAAATATGGAACACACATCCGGGAGGCCATATATTCTTTTTTTTTCTTTCTTTCTTTCTTTTTTTTTGAGACAGAGTCTAGCTCTCGTCACCCAGGCCAGAGTGCAGTGGTGTCATCATAGCTCACTGCAACCTCAAACTCCTGGGCTTAAGCCATCCTCCTGCCTCAGCCTCCCAAGTAGCTGGGACTACAGGTACGTGCCACCGGGCCTGGCTAATTTTTCTATTTTTAGTAGAGATGGGTCTTGCTCTTGTTCAGGCTGGTCTCGACTCCTAAGCTCAAGCAATCCTTCAGCCTCAGCCTCCCAGAGTGCTAGGACTGTAGGCGTGAGCCACTGCACCCGGCCTATCTCCTACAATTTCTAAATGGAAAGAAGAAAGACAATGAAGGGGAAGAAAAAAAGAAACAAAAATAAAGTTTACCAGAGCTGAAAAAAGACACAAATCCTCAAACTCAAAAAGCCCACAAAAGTGATGTACAAGATTAATGGAAAAAAGACATACCTAGACCATTCTGATAATCAGAGCTCCAAGAATGTTTCCTAAAAGCCTCTAGACCCCAACTATCCAATGCAGTAGCCACTAACCACATGTGACCACCTAAATTTAAATTAATTAAAGTAAAATTAAATAAAAAAATTCAGGCCCTTAGTTGCACTAGCCACATTTCAAGTGCTCGATAGGCACATGTGGCTAGTGGTTACTGTATTGGGTGGTGCAGGTACAGAACATTTCCACATTGTAGGAAGTACTAGTGGACAGCATCGGTCTAGAGTAAAAGCAGGTTACGTACAAATGAATGATAATCAAACTGACATCACTCTCATCAGCAATACTAGAGGCTAAAGACAATGAAACAATGTCTTCTAAATTCTTAGAGGAAAAGATTCTGATCTTACCATCTGTACTGAGTTAATCAAGTGTAAAGCAAAATAAAGACATTTTTGGACATGCAAAAAAAAAACCCCAAATTAGTCACCCATGCAAAATACTTGAAAATATTACTCATAGAAGTATTTCAGGGGAAAAAAGAGGAATCCTAGGTCACCAGACACAGTGGCAGCTAAATATGATCCAGATGTAGCAGTGAACATGAAACAAATAAAAGAATCCAGCTGGGCTCAGTGGCTCACACCTGTAATCCCAGCACTTCGGGAGGCCAAGGCGGGAGGATCACATGAGGCCAGGAGTTTGAGACCAGCCTGGGCAACATAGGGAAATCCAGTCTTTACCAAAAAAAAAAAAAAAAAAAATCCCTGTAGCCAGGGATTCAAGGCTACAGTGAGCTATAATTGTACCACTGCACTCCAGCCTAGGTGACATAGCAAGATCCTGTCTCTGAAAAAAATAAAAATAAAGAAAAAAATGAAATAATCCATTTGACCTCGACACTTGGGAGTCTACTTTGAGTAACAAAGTTTAAATGACAGAAAATAACGTTTTTATGATTCTAATCATAATATGTGATCATCGGATAACACACACAATCATAATATAAAACTGTTCATTGATTTTCAATTTTTACAATCAGCCTACAGGTATACACAACCAATTGTTCAAGAACAGAATGTAGTCATAAACTTTGCCAATGTTAAGAAAGTAATATAAGTAATAAAAATCAAGAGGTGTATGAGAAAGAAAAGTGGAAGGAAGGGAAAATACAATAATTTCCTCACCCTTCATAGCAGTGAGTCATTAGGTATTATTTAAAATTACTAAATTAAGAAATAAATACATGTATTATATATAAGCTATTAATGGCAATGACCACAAGAATTAGAACCAGGAACTTAAGAGTATTTGGAGAGTGGGATGGGGTGTGGGAGGATGTTAACACAACGGTTACTTTTAATTTCTATCCTTTTCAATTGTTTTTGTGTTTGTATATTAATTACATAATTTAAAGTTACTGGTACACAAAAAAATTTCAATTATATCTATTCAGTGGAATATTATGCAGTTATTTAAAAAAGTTAAGCCGGAACCATGTGTACTGACATGAATAGATGCCCAGTAAAAAAAAAAAAAAAAGGCAGAACAGTACATGTATGTAAACAAGTATATGTATATAAATATATAACATGTATCTATGTCTATGTAAAGATAATATATATTATATATAAAGAAGTATGTCTACATAAATATCTGTATATTAATTAAAACTGTATCAGGAAAATTGGTTAACAGCTATGTCTATAGGTTTGGGGGTGGGGTGGATCTTACTTTATGTACAAGCATATATTACTTATATAATAATAACAATGACAAAGAGATACAGTGGCAAAGATTTAGAAAAATGTCCATGATATATTGTAAAATGAAAAAATTAAGTTGCAAATCAGTATGTATACAGCACGATATTGTTTTTGTGAATAAAATGTTGTGATATGTACATAAATAGATCTGTGTAAGCTTAAGAAAAGTCAAGAAGGATAAGCACCAAATATTTAATGGTTACTTCTGTGATGTAAAAGGGTAGAAAAGGGAAATTAAAGTTCCTACATTATATAACTTAAAAAACATGTCATGGGCTGGGTGCAGTGGCTTGGGCCGGTAACCCCAGCTACTTGGGAGGCTGAGGTGGGAAGATCACTTGAGGCCAGGAGTTCAAGACCAGCCTGGGCAACACAGTGAGACCCTATCTCTTAAGAACGAAAAATAAAAATTAAAAAAAAAAGTTGTGGGATTAATGGATGACTTTTACTTTCCTTTTTTTTTTTTCAAATAAATTAAAACCTCCCAAACATGATTAAATTATAACCACAAAATTTTGGGGGAAGGAAAGTAGTAACAGGCATTTTAAGTGGAAATCTAAAAGTAGTTCTTTACCCACTAAAACAATCTATGAATCAGTTTCTGTTCTGTCATTAATACAAATATAGACATTGCTCACAAGTTCCTAGCTAATTCACCATAGGGCTCTCTTATCAAAGATAGTTCTGCCATCTCTATTGAGAAGTTTTGGACACCTACAGCTTAAGTCATGGTCTTCTTAAACACCTTTGACCTCAGAATGTTGTGACGTAGACAATTTCAGTTCAAAGGACAGAATTTTATAAGAGAAGGCATTTCTTTAAAATCGTAAGCAAATAAGGAATTGGTTAGAAAGAATGATACTTACATGCAAACACAATTCGCTGGGTATAGAAGTTATCACATTCAGGTCCCTTTTGAACACTGACACGTTAACAGGCTGACTTGCAGCCACATTAGAGAGAATCTTAGAGCCTGTCTGGTGGAAATTAGGGGATTGTGCAGGGCTATCTTGAATTCCACAGTGACTGATGGCTACGACTTCTGGCACTGGACAGGAAAGTGTATCTTCAGCAGAGGAAGAAAATGGAGAGTCTATACTTTGGGTATCCTTCAGACTCTCAGGATAGATGCTAGAGATGTTATGCTCCTGATAGAGCAAGTTTCTTAATTTTTCATCCAGAGTTTTAATTCGGTTATCTGCAAACTCCATTTTTGGAGGTCTTTCCCCATCTGATTCCAAGACAGTAGTGGGTAGAAGAGTAGTTGGTTCAAGGCCAGGGGTCTGAGTGGGAATTACTGTCTTAGGAGAACTTGCTTCAGTGTTCAGTGTAGTTTCTCCTTCTTGGGAAAAAGACTCTGCATCCATAGTTGGCTGTTGTACTGATAAAGATGGAGGCTTTTGATCAGACACAAATCCCGGAGTAGTAAGAGAGTTACCAGCAATCTGAGTTGATTCACCAGGATGGGCCATAAGTACATCAGCCTGACTGGCAGCTTGGTGACATGGACACACAGGTATGAATATGCCTGCTTGGTTGGCGAGTCCCTCACATTCAATTGGAATGGCACAAACTGAAGTAGCAGAATAATTGGAACTACTAGTAACTGGTGCCATTATCTGCCCATTATCTTCCAATTGATAAAGTGGCTGCTCGGTTTCTACACTAGCGCATTCAGAAATCTTACCATCAACTACATCCTTGTGTTCTGATTTGGAGGTGAAAAGTGCACGCTGGCATGGATTATTTTCTATAGTGAGCAGTATGTCCTGTGATATTTCCTTATTACTTGTGTTTCTTGGACCTGGAACAATAACAAAGAATGGCTAAGCATGTATTGATGGGTACAAACCATGTACTAGTACCCAAACTCAAAAGGGACAGGAGGAGCAAGGGACAAATGAGAACCTGTATGAAAGTACTCTTGGCTGGTGGGGTACCGTGGCTCATGCCTCTAATCTCAGTACTTTGGGAGGCCGAGGAGGAAGGATTGTTTGAGGACAGGAGTTCGAGACCAGCCTCGGCAACATAGTGAGACCATCTCTACAAAAAAATTTAAAAATTAGCTGGGCATGGTGGCGCATGCCTGTAGTCCTAGCTACTTGGGAGGCTGAGGCAAGAGGATCACTTGAGCCCAGTAATTCAAGGCTGCAGTGAGCTATGATCGTGCCACTGCATTCCAGCCTGGGTAACAGAGTGAGACCCCTCTCTTAAAAAAAGAAAAAAAAAAGAAAAAAGAAAGTACTCTTGTAAATAAGACTCAAAATATACAGACTTCAAATCAACCTGTCAAGAAAAAAAAATTTTTCCCCCATAAATATTAAATAAAAATGGCTTAAGTTATACCCTAATATTAATGTCTTCAAAAATTCTTATGAATATTCTCATAAGCATAAAATACCCATAGAAACCAGCTAAAGATATAGTATATGTTTTGCAACCCCATCCTGTGAGTCTGGACAAAGCTGGCAGAGAATAAAAGCTTACTAGGAAGTAGATGTAGCCCAGGAACCGTAGACATGGGATGCTGAAGAGAAGGAGGAGACTGAGCCTCACGGTTTCTTATTGTTTGATTGATACAAAATCGCCACCGACCAACTGGGGATGACTGAGGAGCAGATTCATCTGTGGAAAGAATTAGCAAAAAATTAATATGCTCAGCAATTGTCAATTTGTTTACCTTATTGACTAAGGAAGCCAGGTTGAAAAAACAATTTGTCTTGTATCTCCATTTCCAACAGTACTAGGATATATGTAATTTATGAGACCAGATCTCCCAATCCTGACAGAAAGTCAAAAGAACTAATCACATAATATCTTTAGAGAAGGATTTTAGATTCTACTGAAACAAACATTGTTATCAATAGCAATTAAAAGCCAGGCACTCTTTGAAAAAATGGAAAGCACTTTTTTCCCATTAAAACCTACATTTTCTGTTCTGTATCCTGATTATGGTGGTGCTTATATAAATCTATACATGTATTAAAATTTACAGAACTGTACACCAAAAGAAAAAAAGTCAATTTTACTGTATGACAATTTTTAAAATAAAGTAAAATAAACCCCTACATTTTAACTCCTACTTTGTAAACTTACTCAAATAAGTAATTCTATTTTAAACTTTACCCTACTTTGTCAGTCAGAAACCTGCTCAGATCTCATCTAACCAGAAAAATAAGATATAGGTGGACTCTGGCATCCTAACACAGTCAAACTAAATTTCAGGATAATGTTATCTGGTTCTATTACTCCCACACCACCTTTTGCTTCTTCAAGTTGTTATAATTCCTTCAGAGGTCCTCATTTGTCTATGGCTCTTCTCCCCCCCCCCCCCGCTCCCAGACACTCTTAATATACCCATGACCAGAGCTGAGAAGAATGGAGATATAAAGTCATCAGAAAAGAAAGTGGAAGACCCTAGTTTTATCCTCTGGAAGTTTATCCAGTATCTGATTTACAAAAAGTTATTAGTGACCAGAGCAGGTAGAAGCATATCACTGGGGGAATGAAATCAAGACACGAATGACTTTTAAAACATGAGGAAAACTTAGAACCTAATGATTTTCATTTAAAAAGTTTCTATCCACCTCAAATCAGAAAAAACAAACTTACCAATTAAGTTTCAAACAGTTATGCTGTTAAAGGTCATCAGTATGTGACTGCTTTTCTGGTAACATACCACGTGACAACTCAGAAATAAATCAATCAGATAAAGAACCAACACTTGGAGGAAATTTGGAGGATGGATTTTTACCTCTGGGCTATTACATCTTTTCAAGGTGTGGGAAAATCTACATTAACAACTTATCAAATCAAAGATATTGGCTAATATCTTTCCCAGTGAAGGTATGTAAATTAAAATTTCCAAATGTCTTGCGTCAAAAGCCAAATGGTAAATTTTATTAAATATACTTACTGCTGGTTTGAGTGGATGCAGAATTTATCTGTACTTGTTCAGATGATCCTGTCTGAATTAAAAATGAATAGATAAATAAAGAAGTTCCTGATACATATCCGAGAAGACCTATTTGCTAAACAATTGCTCTTACTTGGCTACTGTTGGGTTCCACAGTAATAGAATCAACTCCAGTGGCTCTTTCTGCAGCAGAGTGGACATGAAGGATCTCCTGGGCTTGACCTACAATAGTCCTCAATTCTTCTACAAATTTTTCTTTCTCACTTTCCAGCACAAAGTTATCTTCAACCTGCCCAAAAGTAAAAGTAAGTCTATTCATGAGAATGAATTTAGTTTCTTCAAAATTATAATATTGTACCAATGGTGACTACCATAAAGAAAAAAATTAAAATTGAGTATCTAAATCCAAGTGCCAGAACAGAATTAACAAAGATCAGCAATAAAATGCCACATAATACATTAAATTATTCTATTTTGAGACCACGGATGTTTGTCAGATTGGCACTACCTACCAGAGAAGAAGATAGCACTTAAAAAAAATTCAGCAGTCTATAAATTGGTTGTTATTTGAAGAATATAACTGAGGCAATGTTTAAAACTAAGATATCCAAACCCAAAAACTTTTAATAAACTTTTGTGATATCCAAATCACAAAATGAAACATCTCCAAAGATAATAAAGAATGGCCTGACAGACCTTTAATTAGGCTAAACATTCATGAAAAATATGAAAGAAGAGGCAGCTCAGAAAATACTATGTTAAACAAGAGGCAAAACTGACAAAATGATTAACTTTTAAAATGTTTAGTTCTGCTTGGCTGGGAATGCATATACAAAGAAAGTTGGCAGAAACAAAAGCATTATGCACTCTTCCTTCTACCCTAGTCCCATCCCCATCAGAAAAAGGGGAAAAATACTAACTTAAGCCTTACAAGTCATAGAAAATATAAAAAACTAAATGAAATGATGATTGTAGCTTGAACACCTACATACAAGATGTTAGATCAGTGGCTAACAGATTAGAATTACCTGGGTAACTTTACAAACTATTGATGCTTAACCCTCACCTCCAAAGATTCTAATTTAATAAGGGGGCCCAGGTGACAGAATTATTTTTTAAAAAGCTCATCAGGTGATTTTAACATGCAGCCAGAGATAAGAACCATTGATCTAGATAATCTCTTAATGAAACCCCTTCATATTTTCCACATAAATATACTTAAACCAAAGGAGATGCAGTGACTTACCCTTGATCATAACTGATTTAGCTGTGTACAAATTTTAAAAACTAACTGTACACTTTTAAAAAATGATGGCTCCAAATAAATGGAGGGAGAATTAGAGGGGAAAAAGAGACACAGAATGTTGAAGGGAAATAATTTGGTTTTACTATACTTACCATATAGTCTGCAATATCTTCTGGTGCATCACCATCAACATCAAACTTGAAGGTGACCATCTTGTTGTTGTGTGTCTCCAGCTGACACTCCACCATGTTGTCTCCAGAGGTTGATACCTGAGTACAAACATTTCACTGGCTTAAGAGTCATTGTCTTCTCTTTGCAAATTGTGCAGGAAACATCTAGATCAGTTCACATACAATATATACGGAAAATGGTTTAAATAGTGTGGAATCTAAAATGGTTCTGTTTTCCTTTGGTGAAATACCACCTAAACAGCCATTCAATGACAAATCTAACAGGTTCAAATTATACAGTAAAAAATAAGCTAGAAATGTGATCCTGTGGGAAAGAAATGGAACATAACTTTTATAAAAAAAGCAAAAAATGTTACAATGGTCACTATAACTATCTGCAATGCAAAGATCTAAATCCAGTCATTTATTTCCAAAATTTTCTTAATCCTACAAATTGACTCTAAGCAAAAGAAGATGCACTGCTAATGGAAATGTAAACTGGCCCAACCTTTCTGGACAGCAACCTAGCAACATGTATCTAGAAACTTTATAAATCTTCGTGTTCTTTGACCCACTAATTCTACTCCTATGGATCTATCATAAGGAAATAATCAGGGATAGATACAGATTTGTATTCAAGGATGTTTCCTGCAGAGAAAGAAAGACGGACAAAAAGAGAGAGAGGAAGATAGCAAGTTAGAAAAAAGACAGAGTAGGAGAAAGATAGAAAGACAGAAAAAAAGAACCTAAATGAAGACCAACAGAGGGAATGATAAAATTATATCCCTATACAAGGGGCTATTTAATGCAGCCATTTAAAATATCATGTTATTGAAAAATTACTTAATGATACAGGAAAATATACATGCTATATCAAGTTTTTATGAAGGCAGGATATAAAATTGTATATAGGTCTAAGTATCCATCCGAAAACATACATCATACTGGTTAGAGATATGGGCTTTGATCTGACTCTATTACTTCCTAGTTGAGTGACCTTAGGCAAATTACTTTACTTCTCTGATCTTCAGTATCCGTTTGTGTTTTTTGTTTGTTTGTTTGTTTATTTGTAGAGACAGGGTCTCATATCTCACTATGCTGCACAGGTTGGTCTAGAACTCCTGGCCTCAAGGGATCCTCCCTCCTGGGCCTCCCAAAGTGCTAGGATTACAAGTGTGAGCCACCGTGCCCAGCCAGTATCCTAATTTGTAAAGATGAGTATATATTACCACTTATCATGCAGGGTTATTAAAGGATTAAATGATAAAACAAATGGATAATATTTAGGGTGCTGACCACAAAAGAGTTCAATAGATTTTTTTCTGGCCAGGCGTGGTGGCGCACACCTGTAATCCTAACACTCTGGGAGGCTGAGGTGGGAGGATCGCTTGAGGTCAGGAGTTTGAGACCAGCCTGAGGAAGAGTGACACCCCGTATCTACTAAAAACAGAAAAAAATAGCAGGACATGGTGGCGCACACCTGTAGTCCCAGCTACTCAGGAGGCTGAGGCAGGAGGGTCGCCTGAGCCCAGGAGTTTGAGGTTGCAGAGCTGTGATGATGCCACTGCACCCTAGCTGGGGCAACAGAACAAGACTCTGTCTCAAAAACAAAACAAAACAAAACAAAAACAATAGATTTTTGCTACTATTACTAGTACTATTATAATCTCATAATGTAAAACACTACATATACATACAGAAAAAAGAGAGAAAAACAAACTAGAACATTAACATGAGCTATCTCTGAGTGGGTGGTTACAAGTGAATTTTATTTTCTTCCTTATATTTCCCCTATACTTCCCAAGTTTAAGACATAATGTCCTTATCAGAAATTTTTTAATGGAGGAAAAGTTAGTTTAGAGGGTTTCACAATATTCAACACTCACTTCTGCAGCATTGCCCATCCCTGACCCTCTAGACCTCTACACGTACTCTTAATCAAACCATATTTACACACTGACCTGAAGGACAGTAAGCTGAAATTTAGTCCCCTTCTCTGGTCGGGGACAGGAAGCTCTTCTCTGTTTGATCCGATCCTGTTTGCCATTTCCACTTGGGTTATCAGGGTTATTGGTGTTTTCCTTCATAGCTGCCACATCTTGATTCAAGCTAGTGATTTTAAAAAAAAGCAACTCATTCCAATCCTGATGGTAAAATTCTAAGGAAAACTCCCAATTATAAAATCATAATGAGTTTAAGGAAAATCAATAAATACTACAATATCTTTTTAAAAGTTATGATTGCACAACTCTGTAAATATACTAAAAGCCATTGAATTATATACTTTAAATGGGTGAATTATATGACATGTTAATTATATTTCAATAAAGCTATTTTTTAAAGTTATGAAAAACTGAGATTACAGTGTATTTATTTGGCAAACATCTTCTCACAGTGATGAGAATGAAAGAAAAACATTGACAGATCTCTGTGGAATCTTTTAAAATTTTTATTAATTTTGTTTTTCATTTAGAGATGGGGGTCTCGCTGTGTTGCCCAGACTGGAGCACAGTAGCTATTTACAGGCATGATCATAGCACAGTGTGGCCTCAAACTGGTCTCAAGTGATCCCCCCACCTCAGCTTCCCAAGCAGCTGGGATTACAGGCACGCACCACTGCACCTGGCTCTGTGGAATCTTTTATTAGGGGATGTTCTCAATGAATTTTATCTTGTTTGTTTGGGGATTACTTTGTTAATATGTTGAAATAAAACTTCTAAAACCAAAACAAATTCTCACTCAAAATATACCTATACATGTAATGAACTCAACAGGGGATAGATAGACCAGGTATGGCAGACAGATATAGTGCAAGAGGCAGAACAAGAAATGAAAATGAATGATACAAAAATGGTTCAACATGATTAATTCTAATTAGTTATATTTTACAGGTTCAAATAAATATAACTATGAAAGGAAGGCTACCTTTTAGTTTAACTGTGTCAAAGGCATTCTTCAGCTTTTTCTTTAATAAACTTGAAGATATTTCAATAAATACAAAAATTTCAATAAACACATTTGCAATTTAAATGACAAGATTGGTAAGCACCAGACATGACCTTTGTCAAACACGTATCTTTTAAATTAATTTTTAGGAAAGTCCTTCCTCCTAAAAACTATTCATGAAGCATCTGTATAGAGATGTACAAGAAGAGATAAAAATAAGTCTGAAATTGTTTTCTGTGTCCATATGAAAAAGAATTTGCACATCAGTGGTGGAATAAGATATATTAATACTGGTCTTAGAGGTTTTAAGATTTAAATCTACAGAGAAATGGCAATAACAAATAATCTTATCAGAGGATAAAAGGGACATAATTTTAGCCAATGGGACTATATCATTCACATTCCAAAATTGCTTAAAACACCAGTTTAGGGTTTGGGACAAGGTGGCAGAAACTCAACTCTCCCTGCTCCTCCCCGCTAAGTACAGCTAAAAATTCTAGAAATAATACAGTAGACAACCACAGGAGGGTACTGAAGAGTAAAAAGATGAAAGCAGACTGGCTAGGGACCCCATGACTTGAGGAAAAACAGCAGCTTCCTATCTTCCGATTATCTACCCAGTGACAAAAGGCAGCCCAGGCTCGGTGTCTCCTGATTCTCAGTCCAGAGGCAAAGGCAGCACAAGCCCAGTGTCTCCCAAGTCCGAACCCAGCAGCAGAAGAGGACTTGAGTAGGCACTTTCCTTCCCCATGGCACTGACGGGAACCCCCCCAGTAAGTAGAGTATGGCTTGGAGAGCAGGCCTGGGGCAGCAGGCCTAGGGAAGCATTCTCCACCTCTTAGCCCCACTTTGGGGGACAGTGGTGCTATATACCAGGCAAACAAAGACCACCAGAATAGCATTATGAGGACTTTGAAAACTAAATTGTTATAGAATCACAGCCCACAAAAGTAGGCCAGGACCTATGCACTTAAACAGGGTGACTGCCTGTTAAAATAGAAGATTTAAATAGGATCTAGAGTTATCTAACATAATGTCCAAACTGTCCAGGAGACAAATGCAAATAAAATCCCTTGTCATACCAAAACCAGAAAAACCACAACTGGAATGCAAAAAGACAATCAACAGATGCCAACACCAAGATGAATCAGAAGTTGGAGTTATCTAACAAGAATTTTAAAGCAGCCGTCATAAAAATGCTTCAATGAGCAATTACAAATATTCTTGAAGCAAATGAAAAAACAAAATCTTATAAAAGAAATAAAAGATATTAAAAAGAACCAAATGGAAATTATAGAACTAAACACATGATCACAGAAATAAAAAACTCACTGAGTGGGCATAATAGTAGAATGAATAGTACAAAGGAAAGAATCAGTGGACTTGAAGATAGAACAATAGAAATTACCCAGTCTAAACAACATAAGAAAAATACTAGTTTACAACTACTAAATAATAATATAATTATATATCTGGTTGTAATTTATTTCCTTAGATTAGCTGGAATTTTACTCTAAATCATGTTCTTTCTTTCTTCTTTCTTAAAAAATTAACCCTTATCACCTTTTCTTAAAACAGAACAGTGTAAGGAGAACAAGAAAATGGTCAATTAATCTCACAACCCATATGATCCCTACTGACATAAAAAGTAATAATAACACCTACCATTTTTATTAAACATCCACACCAATACAAGAACACGAAAGAGTCTCTAGTCAAGATACACTAAGCACCTAATGAAGGCACACATTTCAGCATACCCTCACTGTTTTCATGGTATTAATTTGAAAACACTTACCTTCGAACCAAATCTGGTTTTGGAAGAGCTGCTTGTTCAACTCCAGCTGGTTGGGATACAGGCTGTAAATAGTACAGACATAAAACCTGTTACAATAATGGCAAAATTCAAGCTAAAGATACAATTTGCTGCTGTTTCAGAAAACATGATTATTATATTTCATATTTTGGTTGCCTTGCAAATCAGGTAGAATGTCTATATTATTGAATGTCTATATCAATCCTATTATTGACATTATTACCAAAGATAAGGAAAAATAAAATGTAGCAGTACATCAAGTACATTCTATTCATCAACATTTTTCATTTAAAAAAGTTAGCACTGTTTTATGTACTTTTGTTTGTTATTTTTCAATGGAGGACACTACTATTAAGCTTCCAGTCTTGCTTATAAATCTATTATTTAAAAGAAGAGTTATTGCCATTCTAAAAGAAGATAAATCAATGACTCAAGTTTTAACTTATTATGTGATGTGTAGTCTCTCATCTCTTTTCACTAGACTACTTCCAACTATTCCTTTGAGGCGTTAGTATTCAGCAGCTATAATACTGGCTTCTGGGAGAAAAATTTAAGGCCTTAAGAGGGCAAATAACTCTTTTGGAAAATAATTTTACATTTACCCAATCCATCCTCTATGCTCTGCCACTGGTGACAGCAGAGTGATCTTAGAATGCAAATCTAACAAAATCGATCCTTTCCCTACCCAGTTTAAACTCTCTATGATGGCTCCTCATTTTCTATAAGGTTAAATTTCTTCAAAAGGCAAATAAAGTCTTCAATGAACTGGCCCCTACCTGATTCTCTAGCCTCATCTGTCTGCTTGAAGTGACTAAACTGTAGCTCTTCTGTTTGAGTTGGGCTTATCCATATATTGTGACTCAACTTATGTTCCTTCACTTCCCTGTACTATTTCAACACCTCCTCAGTCCTATTCATTTAGCAAATATCTGGAACTGCTCCAGATTAAAGGAAACAAAAGAGATAGGACAACTAAAGGCAATGCATGATCTTTAATTAGATCCTGGATCAAGAGGGGAATACTGCCATAAAGGAACTCCTATATAAAAGAGGCTTCTGTTATGGTGGGTTTCAGAAACAGACCAGCAAAATCACCTTGGAGACTCTTTTAAAAACATATACCTTAGCTCATATCTTGGTTTCTAAACTAAAAGGGATGAAGGTTCCTTGGAGAAATGGTTGACTCCAGCACTGGGACAAGGAAAGAATAAGATGAGCCTGGATCATCTTGCTATGCCAAAAAATAAAGAACTGCTCAAAAAATGATGGGAACATATCAAAAGCACACAGAAGTCAGCCTGAAGGAGTTCTCACTGCCCAAATCTGGGACAATTTTGGCATCAAAATAAGTAAAGATAGTAAAAGAACATAACCCATTCAATAAAATACGAATCCATGAAATGGCTGGGTGTGGTGGCTCATGCCTGTAATCCTATTCTGGGAGGCCAAGGCGGGAGCATCACTTGAGGTCAGGAGTTTGAGACCAGCCTGAGCAAGAGCGAAACCCCATCTCTAACAAAAACAGAAAAAATTAGCCAGGCGTGGTGGTGCATGCCTATGGTCCCAGCTTCTCGGGAGGCTGAGGAAGGAGGATCGCTTGAGCCCAGAAGTTTGAGGTTGAGGTGAGCTGTGATGATGCCACTGCACTCTATCTGGGGTGACAGAGTGAGACTCTGTCTCAAAAAAAAAAAAAGAATCCATAAATTAATACTGATACAAATAAATACACAGTGAAAGGAAAGTTCTTACTTACAGTAAAAAGCCAACTAATAAATATAAGGAGGAATGATGTAGTCAGAAAATCATCAATAGATGCTAAAACTAGTGGGTGAAAGTTGGATGAAGAACAGGATATTTATGAATACGTGGTTTCAAAATATCTCCCTACAGATTACTTTTTAATTACAAAGGCAAAAAAATGGTAGCTTCATAGTGAAAGAACTTGGCAGGCCCCACCTTAACCAAGTAGTCAAATTTAACCTCCCCAGTATTAAGACAAACCAACATTACATACCTCCTAATATGATGCACAAAGAACACAACATCATTTACGTGGTATTCCTGACAAAAATGTATAACCTGAATCTAAAGAAGAGAAAACTTCAGACAAACTCAAATTGAAGGATATTCTAAAAAACAACTCTTTCTTCTTCAAAAATATCAATGTTATGAAAGATGAAGAAAGGCGTTCCAGATTAAAAGAAACAAGAGAGATAGGACAAATAAAGGCAAATGCAAGGTCTTCAATTAGATCCTGGACTCAAGTGGGTGGGGGGAAATTGCCATAAAGGACATTATGTGAATAATTGGTAAAATTTTAATGTGTATAACAAATTAGATAATAGTATTATATATCCATGTTATATTCTGTGAATTTGGTCACTGTATTGTGTTATTTAGGAAAGTGTCCTTATTTTTTTTTTTTTTTTTTTTTTGAGACAGAGTCTTACTCTGTCACCCGGGCTAGAGTGCCATGGCATTAGCCTAGCTCACAGCAACCTCAAACTCCTGGGCTCAAGCGATCCTCCTGCCTCAGCCTCCTGGGTAGCTGGGACTACAGGTGCACACCACCACACCCAGCTAATTTTTTCTAATTTAGTAGAGATGGGGTCTTGCTCTTACTCAGGCTGGTATCGAACTCCTTACCTGAAGCAATCCTCCTGCCTCGGCCTCCCAGAGTGCTAGGACTACAGGTGTGAGCCACCATGCCCGGCTGTCCTTATTCTTATACTGAAATATTTAGGGGTAAAAGGCATCATGTCTGAAACTAGCTCTCCCATGCTCAGGGGGAAAATCACGTGTGGAAGGATGGACAGGTGGATGGATGAATAGACAGATAAATGATGGACAGATCCTTCATCTAATAATGCCTTTTATCATATCCTTCTTTATCATATATATTTAGTATCTGACTTCAAGTACTCCACCTGATTCATTTTGTAGTCTCAGTGCCTCTTAGCATAGTGCCTGGCACATATTAGGCTTCCAATAAATATATAACGGTAGAAAGGAATAAGAAAGGAAGGGGTGACATAGGAAGAAAGGCTGTGCCATAAAAATGTTCATGATCTGATGTTGCCAATTCTGGACATCAATCCTAAGAAAATAATACAAAGTAAGGAAAAAAAATCACATAGAATAAAGCTTGTAGTAAATGTTCAATAAGTGATAGTTATCTCTGTTTTTACTATAGTATTATATAAAATAATAAAAACTGGCAGCAATTTAGTTGTCCAGGAATAGGGGAAGAGTTAGATAAATATGAATACTTATTATACTGTCATGTGGTCATTAAAAACTGGAATCATGAACACCAAGTAAAGGCAGGGAAAAATACTTAACAATGAATGAAAAAAGCAGAAAACAACCCTGTATGTATAATTATAACCATTTATGCATATGACAAAAGCCTGGAATATAACAAATATTATAATCACAGCCATGTTGGGGAAATAGCATTCTAGGTGGTTTTTTTCCCATTTTCCTACTTTTTATGTCACTGTACACATTTTATAACTTAAAAATTTTAAAGGATAGCAAATACTAAGCATAGAGGAAAACAGGTACTTTTATAAACCACTGGTGGGATTGTAAACTGGTTACACCTTTCTAAAGGGCAATTTGGCAATAAATATCAAGTCTTAAAAATGTCTAGTAATTCCATTTTTAGAAATGTTTCCTAAGGAAATAATTAAGAATGCATACAAAGATTTAGCTACAAAAATGTTCCTCACAACATGGAATATAGTTGCAAACAGCAAAAAAATTAGATGTTTTTCTCCCTTACTTGCTCCATTAAATAAATAATGGTATATCCATACTAAAGGATATTACAAACCTTTTAAAAAATGTTTAAACACTCGAGATAATCTTTTAAGAAAAGAAAGATTATAAAAGAGTATACACATTATGATTACATTAAAAAACACGTGTGCTTGCACAAAATGATCTGGAAGAATATACACCAAGGTGTTAAACAAGCTTAGCTATATTCATGTTGCTATGGTAATAAGAAAAAAATTAATTCAACTTTATACAAGCAGACTTATCAACCCTCAAATCTGATAATCTTAGGGCAGATCCTCATTATTTCAATATGCAACATCATAGGACAGTCATCCCTCGGTATCCGCAGGTGATTGGTTCCAGGACTTCCCAAGGATACTGAAATCTGCGGATGCTCAAGTCCTGCAGTCAGCCCTGCAGAACTGCAGATACAAAATGTCAGCCCTCATCGGAGGGTTTTACACCCCAAGAATACTGTGTTTTCAATCCACAATTGGTTGAATCCACCGATGCAAAACCCATGGATACAGAGGGCCAACTGTAGTTTTAGACAAAAGTAAAAATGAAAAATTTCACTAAATTTGAAAGACATCTGCAAAAATGGCCCAGCACCTATTTGTAAATATTAATTTTGAAACTTTGAAATATTATGACAGAACTTAATTTGGAGCTATCAGATAAAAAGGCAGATAAACCAAACATTAGCCATGATTCTGAGGATCAACACAAAGTAGCATTAATAACCCCATTAATAATTACAAATGGTTATAAAACATAATTCCAGATTATTGTCATAGAAAATATGTTTTGTTTTTCTTTTCTTAATACATAGGCTTTGCCTTTGGATTTATATACATCAGAACACCATGTAACAGCTCCAACTTGCTGAGACCATACAAACATTTGTTAAGTTGGATACATTTTTTTAAATCTTATGTGTACAAAAAAACTATTTGCTAAAGTATTTGCTCTCGATGTTTAAACAGCAATTATGTTAAAGAGTTAATTATCTAATCTATAATTAGAAGCTAGTCTAATTTAGCCAGGAAAAAATCCCTCAGTATAGGTTGACTAGGATGGGTTGGGGGGGAGGCAGGAAGTGGCACATTGTGCTCTTCTCTCCCTCCCCCACCTTCAAATCCAAATGAAACACAGGCACCAATCCCTTTTCCTAATGATACCCTGACATCTGATATCTGAGACCTTGATAACTTGCTAGCAAAGTCCAATAAACCTAAAGTACCTCTGGACATTTGCTTGCAGAATGAGGACATGGCCAAAGTGAGAAGCAAAACTAGGCCTGTATTTCATGCTATACACCATTCTCTCCTTTCTCACTTGGCATTTCTGTGAACTTGTTTCTAGATCTTTCTCCTACACAATACGATTAGCTTTTTGAAAAAAGAGACTGTATCTGTAAGATTTATTGCAACATCCCCAGTGCCTAATCAATACCTGACACAGGAATAACTGTTCAATAAATGTCTTTTATTATTATAATGTTATTTTTATTATTGTAACAGAACAACTAGTATTTATTGAGCATTTATTAAGTGGTAAGCACTTTATATACATTATTAAACTAAATTCAACCCTTACAATAACTTTAAGCTGTAAGTATTATCTTTATTTTTTACCAATGAGGAAGCTGACTCTGTAAGTGATACAGGCAAAAATTGAGTATTAAAAAAAAATCAATCCACAAATGATTCCAAAGAGTACTTAACAGCAAAGACCCCTTCTCTATACCACAGAGGCTCTCCATTAGTTACCTAACCCTTCTTTCTCCTTTACTTGCTCCACCACTCCTCCCCTCCCCCACCAGTGGTTCTCTGCCCTGGCTGTACTTTATAATATCTAGGTAAGGAGAGAGGAGAACAGAAGGGGAGGAGGGGAGGAAGGAAAAAAAAGAAGAAAAGAAAAGCCAAGCTCATGTACAACATCCCAGAGATTCTTATTCAGTTATTCTGTAGTGAAGGAGACCAGTAAAACTGGGAGGTACTTTTAAATATAATATTTCATAAACTGCCCGACTGTATTATTGACACTATAAAGCACATCTCTCCCATGAAGTACTTTTTAACAACCACTATTTATTGAGCACTTACTACATGCCAGGCACTTCTCACATTTTGTTTCATCGAATCCTAATAAGCCTGCAAAATAGGCATTTTTTCTAACATTATAAACATGTTCCAACATACAGAAAAGTTGAATTGTTCAGTGAAAACCCATATATCCACCACCCCTAGTCTATAGCATTTTACTATATACACATTATCACACATCTATCCATCAATCCTTCTTATTTTTATACATTTCAAAGTAAGTTACAAATGCAAGATAAGCATTTTTAAACTTTCACAAACATTTTACAAACATTGTAAAACATTTTACTAATGAAACGGACCAAAGCTGAGAGAGATTTAATAACTTTCCTCAAATTACACAGTGTGTAATTTAAAGAGCCAGTGTTCAAAGTCAGGTCTAACTAAAGACATGCACCGGCTCAAGCCTGTATGTATGATGTGTATACCTGGTTAACAGTAGAAGTTTTGCTTTTTTAATTAAAGAAAATTATCATTGAGCATGATGCCCAATTCCATATTTTTAAATTTATATAGAATCCTTCATTTATAAAACCATTGCTTATCTAAGCCCAGTTCTTCGTGAAGCCAAGATTCTGAATAATGAAATTTACCCTAAGAAATAACTGATCCAAAACACAATTCCTTGGATAAAACTCATATGACACTCAGGCTATGAAACAGGCCAAAAAGATGAAAACATACCAACACATCAAAGACTGATAGATACAAGAGTGACAGAAACTAGGAAGAAGCTTCCCTAATTATAAGGCAGATAGAACTGAATTAAAGGGGGCCTAACTGAAAGGAGACTTATACTTCATACTTTTACCCTAATATCTGCCCCCAGTTGAATGACCAAGGGTTTGTACCAACCAGCAAACTGATCGGGCACTGCCTGTCTCTGCCCTACAAGCTTTCTACAGATATTTGGAGAGAGCAATTAACATTGGTTTTTTGTTTGTTTTTTTTTTTTAAATGACAGGAGTGAGAATGCACGTTGAAGAAAAGGAGAGGACTGACTGAGCCATTTAGCATTCTGGAAGCTAGAGACCCTACAAAAGTAAAGCCAAATTAGCAAGATGTACAAAGGAAGAATTCTGGCACCTATGCATGTTGGAGATCATGGTCTTTAATGTATTTGATTATTTCACAGCATTAGAGAAGCCATTATGGGGGTAAAAGTAAACTACACCTCAGTATAGAAGAACCACAACAGATCAAAGTGTACTAACACACAGAAAGTATATATCTCTTTGTCCTCAAGCTGTAGATCTGTGAAGGGGTTTAATCATCACTCAAGAATACAATGGAAGTCAAAGAAAATCTACATGAGGTCAGAGAGCTGGACAGGGGAATCCAGATCATGTAGGGTGTTACAGGCCATTAAGTATAGTACTGTGGCTTTTACTATGAGTGAGATGGGCAACGGGAGGTTTTGGGTAGAGTTGAGACATGTTGTGACTTGCATTTTAAAAGGAGCACTCTGCTTCCTATAATGAGAAAAGGGTTATGAAGAACAAAGGCAGAAAGAAGAACAATTAGGAGGCTACTGCAATTATTCAAGTATGAGATGTATTAGATGAGCATGAAAATGGTGAAGGTGTTGAGAAGAAGCCAGGATGTAGATATATTTTAAAATAAGAGAATGGTTTGAAGTGGGATATGAAAGAAAAAGAAGAATAAAAGATGACCACAGCTATACAGCTTGAGTAACAGGAAAAATAAAGTTGCCATTTGCTGAGATGGGAATGATAGTGAAAAGAGCAGGCTTGGTGTGGTGGGAAGTGCAAATAAAAGTGTTTGATTTAGGATATATTACATTTGAAATGTTATCATACAATTAAGTGGAGGTGTTGAGTGCACACTGGAGATGCAGGGCAAAAGAAAAAATTCTCTCCTAGAGCACAGTCAAAAGCAAAGTCAGCTGAAGATGTATGAATGAATATATAACACAGACACACACATACATACATAATTCCTAGTCTGTCTGCTGAGAACCCTAGAAGCAATGACTGTCAAGTAGCAGCAAACACACCCAATACCCAGGTTTTTTTCTAAAATACATTACCCACTGAAAGGAATCAGAGCTCCATAGAGAAATGGCTTGATTCCAAGGCTGGGACAGGGAAAGAATAAAATGAGCCTGGAATATCTTGCCATGCCAGAAAGTAAGGAAATATTCAAAGAATGATGAGGAAACGTCAAAAGGACACACAATGAATGGGCCCCCAAATCTGGACCATTTTAACCATCAAAATAAAATAATGACAGTTTTTTTTTTAAGAGACAAAGTCTCATTCTGGCACCCAGATATATGAAAAGATGCCCAACTTATCAGGGAAATGCAAATTAAAAATCACAATATAGCGCTGGGCATGGTGGCTCACACCTGCAATCCTAGCACTTTGGGAGGCTGAGGTGGGAGGACTGCTTGAGCCCAGGAGTTTGACACCAGCCTGGGCAATAGCGAGACCCCATCTCTACAAAAAATAATAAAAAGAACTTAGCCAGAGTGGCGGCACGTGCCTGTAGTCCCAGCTACTTGGGAGGCTGAAGCAGAAGGATCGCTTGAGCCCAGGAGTTTGAGGTTGCAGTGAGCTATGATGACGCCACTGCACTCTAGCCTGAGCAACAGAATGAGACCCTGTCCCCCAAAAACAAAAAACCACAATATATACCACATCACACCCAACATAATGGCTAAAATTTAAAAGACTGACAATATTAACTCTGATAAGGATGTGGAGTAACTGGAACTCTCATACATTGCTGGTGGGAACGTATTTTGGTAGAGCAGCTTTGGAAAACTGCCTGGCATTATCAAGTATAGCTAAATATATAGTTATCCTGTGACCCAGAAATCCTGCTCCTAGGTATATACACAAGAGAAATGAGTGCATATGTCCACCAAAAAATATACAGGAAAGCTCACAGTAGCTTTATCCATAAGAGCCAAAAACTAGAACCAAACCTAACGTACATCGACAAGAGAATTGATAACTGAACTGTGGTATATTCTACAATGGAACAACTCACAACAATGAAACAAAACCACTGATACACACAACAATGTAGATGAATCTCAGTGATCTTCCTAGGGAGGTGGAAGCGTTCTTTATCTTCATGTGAAAACTCATCAAGCTGCATATTTATGATTAGGGTGTTTTAAAGTATACATGCCCTATATACCTCAATAAGAAAAGAAATTTTTAGGCTAGGCACAGTGGCTCATGCCTGTAATCTCAGCACTTTGTGAGGCTCAGGCAGGAGGATCACTTGAGGCCAGAAATTCGAGACAAGCCTGGGCAACATAGTGAGACCCCATCTCTACAAAAAAGTAAAAAAATTAGCCAGGCATGGAGGCATGCACCTGTAGTGCCAGGTACTTGGGAGGCTGAGGCAGGAGGATTGCTTGAGCCCAGGAATTCAAGGTTACAACAAGCTATGATCAGGCCACTGCACTGCAGCCTGGGCAACAGAGCAAGGCCCTGTCTCTATTAAAAAAAAAAAAAAAAAAAAAAGGAAAGAAAGAAAGAAGAAAAATTTTTAAAAGCTGCTATGATCTAATTCTGATAAAATAAATACTTAAATACTAAAAATTGCATTTGTGTATATGTATGCATAGAAAAAAATACCTGGAGAACTTCAAAAGTTTCATTTTTGAGAGGTAGGATACTAGATAATTTTAATTTTCTTTATACTTTTCTATATTTTAAGAAAGTATTTGTGAAAAGAAAAGTTTTTTGGTTTTTCTGGAGACAGGGTCTCATCATGTTGCCCAGGCTGGTCTCAAACTCCTGGGCTCAAGAGATCCTCCTGTCTCAGCCTCCCAAGTAGCTGGGATTCTAGGCACATGCCACCACACCCAGCAGAAAAGTTATTTTTAAAAAGCTGTTTTCACGTGGAGAAATAATAAGATCCATACCAAGACATATAAAAGATGAATACCAAACTTCTCACTTATGAGGATAGAGAATACTACCTATAAGCACTTAGGATAAAAAAGGAACCCAAAATCAGACTGAGCTTAGGCTTCTCTTCTGAAGCATTAACTAGAAGAAGACTAAAGAACTAAATATGTAGAAGGGAAGAAAAGGTTGTAAACTTATTTTTTTTAATACCTGGACAAGTTATCTTTCATGTGTGAATGTAAATGAAAGGTCTGTTTCTGCAGATACCCAAAGAATCAAAAACTGCACACTCAAGTAACCTTGAAAAAATTACATAAAGCCATTCTCCAAACTACACAAGCACTTAGCAAAATTTAAAGATCGAGAATAGAGAAGTTGTGGTATAAAAACTAGTGGTCCATACTAAAACCAGTAATCAATATTAAGTCCAAATTGTTAGAACTGTGGTTTCAAAATTGAGTGTACACATAAAAATTGAGAATATAACATGTATGATAAAATTTAAAAAACAGCTTTCATAATTGCTATCCCCCTAAAACAATTTACTCATCCCCTCCTCCCTCCTCCCCCTTCCCACCTGCTTGACTTACGATAAGTTTTATTTCCATATGTGCACATAAGGGTTGTTTTTATACAAATGGTCTGACTCTCTGGAATTCAGAATCTCTCTCTACAGAAATCAGATATAACTTTAATTCTCAATTTTTATACAAATATTTCCATGTAATGGAATTAACTACTTTACAGAGGAATTTACAATGAAGATTAAATGAAATGACACTGCTTGATACATAGGTAGGTCCTCAAAAAATGTCAACTCCCTAACTAAATGATTTATTCCTTTAGAATGCCTCAGAAACTGGTTATATAATATATATAAATGGTCTTTACCAGAATAAACTTGTGGATTGTTTTAATCACATTCACTCACAGTAGGCCCATGGATGTTTCTGAACAAACTGAATATAGAGAATATTTTGCCAATTAAAATCAGCATTATACACTTCAAGAGAGTCCTTTCTTCATATAGTTCTGTACTGTCTTGTAAGCACTAAAAGAATAGAAATGTGACCAGAGACAAAGCAAGTATCTTAAAAGCATCTATAGTAATAGATATCTTTAAAATATCTACAGTGACTATCTTTATGGGTCTAAAACATACTACAGCTAGAATTAAAATCACTAGGACTGAAGTGTCAAGATATTACTTCACTTATTAAGAAGCTGGAGCTGAAAAAATAAATGATTCCATTGAGCTAAGCTATGAAACACTAGTAAAATAGGAAATTCTAGTAAGTACAATTTCTAGAGCAATCTTACAAATATAGAACTCAGATATGCTAATATGTAGATCTATCCATGAAAACAATTAATATATAACATTTTATTGACTCCTGATACATTCAAAGTCTTAATCTGGCCAATCCTGTCAGTGCGTCTAAAAACAATATCGACAAAAACCTGAATGAAACCCCTGCTCCTAGTTGTAGATGCTAAACATTTGCAACAAAAATCACTAAGTTATCTTTCCCTTATAATGTTAATCTATATTATTCATTCAGACAAAAAAATTCTAGAGACTGAATCAATATGGTAACAATGAACATATACATCTGTCCTACCCACCACCTAATACTCTAGAAAGCAACAGAAATGATGATCTAAAAAAACTACACTAGCTGGGCACAGTGGTGTGCACCTGTAGTCCCAGCTACTCAGGAAGCTGAGGCAGGAGGATTGCTTGAAGCCAGGAGTTTAAGGCCACAGTGCACTATGATCGTGCCTGTGAACAGCCACTGCATTCCAGCCTGGGCAACATAGAGAGACTTCATCTCTTAAAAAAAAAACTAGAATAAAGTCATAACATCCCAGGAAAACTAAAAGGACTGCCATCATCCACAAACCATAAATGGCGGAAACCAATAGAACACATCCATAGAGAACAACATATACGGAAACCAAAGCTTCAAACACATATATATGGGAGAAAGCTACTACAAAGTTAGAAGTGATTTGGGGAAGCTCCAAACCTACTCAGTGGATACTGGGAGATTGCCATTCATCTGGCAGATTACATGGTATGGTGAATTAAGAGCAGCGAGGCCAGGCAATCCTATCCATGCCCAACCCTGCATTGCGCTAAGCAGTGAGCATCAATGAAGTTGGTCCAAAAACTCAAGGTGGAGCCTGGGAGGAAGAACAAATCTACAGGTGACTATTAAGAAAACATGCTCCCAACACAACCTGCTCCTCCTCCATAATGACTGGAGGAAGGCAGGCTATTGTAAACAAATCAGGCAGGTGAACAGTATCCTTAAATACAAAAGAACAGAAAACCAAGAATCACCAAACCCTTGAGAAACACTAAACCTTAGAAAGAGAGAAGCACCAAACTCAACAAAGAGATTAACTCTTTAGAATAATTAACTTCAAGAGAGTCATTAATGTGCCTGGCAATCTTACCACATTTCCCTGGTCCATTCATTCTATTACCATTCTTCTATAGGACTATTTTATACCTTTGCTTCTGTCATCAAACTTCTAATACACACGCCCTCCTTCAACTTCATGCTGAGCTGATGACTGCTTCTATTTCACTGAAAAAATAAAGGCAACAAGAAGAAAATTTCCATAACATCTATCCACCTAATAGCAGTTGTGCTCATACTCTCTACCTTCACCACTATTATTATGGACAACCTGTCTGGGCTCCTATGTCAAGGCCAACCCCTCTACTTAGAATCTAAATGTCATCTCCTCTCACCTTCTCAGGAATATCACTCCAGAAATTTTCCTTTTTCTCTCCTATCTCATCAAATTTTCCCTCATTCCTAAATTATTCTTCTTATAAATATGAGATTACTTCTCCATTAAAACAAACCCTCTCAACCAAGGCACACTGGAGATATGACTGATTATGAAGGTGGGGCAGGGAAGAATAGGATAGGTCTGGAACATCTTGTTGTGTAAAGATAAATTCAAAGAATGATGGGGATGTGTTAAAAGGACACAGAAACCAGCTTAAAGGGGATGCCACTAGCCAAATCTGAGATAGTCTGTGCATCAAACTAATGACAGTAATGGATTATAACCCTTAGAATAAAATATAAATCCGTACTGTTATGTTTAAATAAATGGGGAGAATGGAAAGCTATAATCCAAATAATACAGAATTAGAAAATCACCATTTGGTAACCACCATAACAACAACTGTTACAGGCAAGACTCTTTAATGGCTGCCAACACTATGGGTAAAAGTTTTATGAGAAAAATACTCTCAAAGTAAAATAGTGGGAAAACTGAAAACAGCCAAAATGTCCATCAGTAGAAGGAATAGCTAAATAAATGGCAGTGTAGTCTTATTAATGAATACTATGGGGCAATTAAATAAAATCAAATATATCTCTATGTAATAGCACATATTTACAGGGCACAAAATTGTATAACAAATTACAAAGAGACACATACAGCAGGATTTTTTTGTATGCTTAAAGACAAAAACCAAACCACAAAACAGTACTATATATGGTCTAAGGGTACATATCTACATATGTTAACTACATTGGAAAAGATCTGGAAGGATATACCTCAAACTGATAACAGAAGGAACAAGGACAAAGGGAGGGGTGGGGTCAAATGCATTGTTTTAAATTTTTTATAAGAAGTATATATTGGCATATTACTTATGTAATTAAGGTAATCAGAAAAATATTTTTTAAAAGGAAAAAAACAATACAAATATTGTGGCGCAACATCTCAAATCATCAGGGAAATGCAAATCAAAACCACAATGAGATATCACCTAACTCCAGTAAGAATGGCTTATATCAAAAAAATCCCAAAACAACAAATATTGGTGTGGATGTGGAGAGATAGGAACACTCATACACTGCTGTTGGGACTGCAAACCAGTACAACCTCTATGGAAAGTAGTATGGAGATACCTCAAAGAACTAAAAGTAGACCTACCATTTGATCCAGCAATCCCACTACTGGGCCTCTACCCAGAGGAAAAAAAGGACATTCTAATAATAAAGACATCTGCACTCGAATGTTTACAGCAGCACAACTCACAATTGCAAGGATGTGGAAACAACCCAAGTGCCCATCAATACATATGTGGATTAACAAAATGTGGTATATATGTACCATGGAGTACTATTCAGCGACTAAAAACCACAGTGAACTAACACCTCCTGTACTATCCTGGATGGAGCTGGAGCCCATTCTACTAAGTGAAGTATCACAAGAGTGGAAAAACAAGCACTACATGTACTCACCATCAAATTGGTACTAATTGGTCAACACCTATGTGCACATATGGAAGTACCATTCACTCGGTGTCAGGCAGGTGGGAGGGGGGAGGAAGGGATGGGTAAACTCACACCTAATAGGCACAGTGTGCACTGTCCGGGGGGATGGGCACGCTGGTAGCTCTGGCTCTGGCAGTGCAGGGGCAATATACATAACCTAAACGTTTGTACCCCTGTAATATTCTGAAATAAATTTTAAAAAAAAGAGAGAATCAAAGTAACATTCAAACAGTGTACTGAAATGCAATTTTATATAGAATGCTGATATTAAATATTTTTCTCTAACAGCTGAAAATTTAACCATTTAAATGGATGTTTGATGAGACTACAATGTCAACTGAAAAAAAACCAATCTCAACCACAAGAAGTAGTAATGTACTAGTAATAACGTATCACACTATAGGAGGTGAGAAATGCGGACCTCAGCAGTAGATAAAACTCAGAATCAGTGGTTTTCCAAATTATTTTATAAAACAATCTTAACTATACCTGAACTGATTCACTTCCTGTCTCTTAATTGTTCTAGTTTCTTATTTGTTCTAGTTTATTGCCATGTGGAGAAATAAGAATAGCTCTTGAGTTGCCAACCAAACACAAATTTATTAATCAATCTGGAAGCCCTGATTAGGCAAGAAGAATGATAAAAATCTGCAAAAAATACCTCTTCCATTGAGGGTAGGCTCAAATCCCTACAGCCATTCTTATTTATTAATTTATTCAACCAACATGTAACAAGCAACTATTTGTATCAAACATCATGCTAGGTGCTAGGAATACAGAGAGGAATCAGGTACAGATCCCTGCCCCAAAGAATTTTTATTTTATTTTTCCCCCCCAAAAATTTTATTTTATTTTAATTTTATTTTTATTCCAGAGTATTACAGGTATACAAACATTTTGGTTACATAAATTGCTTTTCTACAGTTTGATTCAAAGTTGTAAGTGTGCCCATCACCCAGATAGTGTGCACTGTACCCATTAGGTGTGAATTTATTCATCCCTCCTCCCCCCTCTCACCTGCTTGATTTCCGATGAATTTTATTTCCATATGTGCACATAAGTGTTGCTCAATTAGTTCCAATTTAATAGTGAGTACATGTGGTGTTTGTTTTTCCATCCCAAGGAAGTTTTAGTCTTACTCGGGAGACAGACACAAAATATAAGCATAATCTGCTCTTTGACCAGGCTGAAAATCCCCCTTCCCCCACATCAAAAAAAACCAAGCATCAGAAATTCACTCATCACTTTGTCATCAATTCTTTGGGGCTTATTGATGGGCATATAATGGTTACCTCAATTAAGTCAGGGATGATATTTTGCAAATACAAAAATTAAGAAACAGAGGTTCTACTTCAGGTAACGGTCCTATCAGACCAACTCTCCTGCAGATACCAACTAAAAGTACTGGGCAGGCTGAACATGGTAGCTCACACCTGTAATCCTAGCATTTTGGGAGGCCAAGGCAGGAGGATCACTTAAGGCCAAGAGTTCTAGACGTGCCTGAGCAACATAGGGAGACCTCATCTCTACAAAAAATAAAAAAAAAATTAGCTGGACGTGTTGACATGTACCTGTAGTCCTAGCTACTCAGGAAGCTGAGGCAAGAAGATTGCTTGAGCCCAGGAGTTTGAGATTGCAGTGAGCTATGATCACACCACTGCGCTCCAGCCTGGGCAACGGAATAAGATACTGTCTCAAAAAAAAAAAAAAGAGTACTGGGCAAATATAAAAAAACAACTGCCTGGAGGCATGGGAGAACGGCCAAAAATAAGCAGAAACTGGTAGGATGGTATACCTAAAAGAAAGGAAGGGGGAGGAGGAGGAGGAGGAAAAAAAAGAAAAGAAAAGAAAGGAAGGACACTGGATGAGTTTGTCATTTTTGTGCCTTTTCACTTGTGGGCCAGCCCTATGGCAGCTAAAACTTAAAAGAAAATCCACATTTTTACAAGACTGAAGAACCAGAGGAAGGAGCTTGGTGGTACCAAACATGAGGAAAGTACCTCAGAAAAAGTGAAAGAAGAAATATCAGAAAGGAGACAGCCACAGAAAGGGAGCCCCAAATTATGCATATAAATACTACCCAAATCTTTGCCTGACCCTAGAACCAAGCATGCCACAGAAAGACTCCAAGCAGCCCAGGTAAGGCTAAAAGAGCTGCACAAAGATTAGAGCTGCCACCCATTTAAAGGGAAAACAGTTTGGAGTCTGAGTTCAGACAAGTAAACTACCTACTAAAACATAAAAATCTATATTCATTGGAAGAATATAACATGATCTAGAGGGTCTATGATGTATCATTCACAACAGTAGCAACAAAGGAACCTGGGAAGGTTGATACATCCTTTATCCCTGCGCTCCTCAACCCCCTGGCTGTGGCCTGTTAAGAACTGGGCTGCACAGCAGGAGGTGAGCGGCAGCAAGCCAGTGAAGCTTCATCTGTATCTACAGCTGCTTCCCAGCACTCACATCACTGCATAAGCTCTGCCTCCTGTCAGATCAGTAGCAGCATTAGATTCTCATAGGAGTGGGAACCCTACTGTAAACTGCATATGTGAGGGATCTAGGTTGCATGCTCCTTATGAGAATCTAATGCCTGATGATCTGAGGTGGAGCTCAGGTGGTGATGCTAGCGCTGGGGAACAGCTGCAAATACAAATTATCATTAGCAGAGAGGTCTGACTGCACAATAAATGTAATGTGCTTGAATCACCCCAAAACCATCCCTCTCCCAATCCATGGAAAAATTGTCTTCCACGAAACTGGTTCCTGGTGCCAAAAAGGTTGGAGACTGCTGCTTTATCCAATACCAGGCAGCAGCAAGGTGTAGGTTTCCACTCACACAGGGGTGCCAGCGGGCCTACTATCTCTTGGCTCTTCACTTAGCAGCAGACAGTGACTAAGGGCCAGCATCTGCCAACCCTCCATCCAATGACACAGAGCCTTCCGGACCCAGGAAGCTCCTGGTGCTCCTCCAGGCAGCAGAAAAAGATCCAAGCCAGGTGGCTCCTGACTCTTCACCAAATAGTAAAAGGCAATCCAGGGCATCATGTTCCAGCTATCTACCCAATGGCAGAGAGCCATGCAGACCCCACAACTCTTGGACTTCTACCCAGCAGTAGATGGTGGCCAACTGAGTATTTCCATACCCCAGTAGCTCCAGCAGAGATAGAGTATAAAAGCCATCAGCATCCTCTGCCTCCCATCTAACAACAGCTGGCAGCCCAGAAAAGCACCTTTTGCCTCTGTAGGTAGCACTAGCAGAGACCCAGTAAGAGCTCAATCAGGGCCAGAAGATCAAGCAGAAATAGATCAAGCTAAAATAGAAGATTTAAATATGATCAAGAGTCTCCAATCATAATATCCAAAATAATATCCAGGATACAAAAAAAATCCTTTGTCATACTAAGAATGAGAAAAATCACAACTCAAATGAGAAAAGACAATCAAATGACACCAGTACCAAGATGAATCAGATGTTGGACTTATCTGACAAAGATTTCAAAACAGCCATCATAAAAAGAGCCTCAGCCAGGCACAGTGGCTCATGCCTGTAATCCTAGCACTCTGGGAGGCTGAGGCACAAGGATCACTTGAGGTCAGAAGTTTGAGATCAGCCTGAGTAAGAGCGAGGCCCCATCTCTACAAAAATAGAAAAATTAGCCAGGCATTGTGGTGTGCGCCTGTAGTCCCAGTTACTTGGGAGGCTATGGCAGGAGGATCACTTGAGCCCAGGAGTTGGAGGCTACAGTGAGCTAGGATGACACCACTGCACTCTAGCCAGGGTGGCAGAGCAAGACTCTGTCACAAATAAAAAAAAAAAGGAGCCTCAATGAGCAATTATAATTTCTATGGAAACAAATGAAAATACAGAAAACCTCAGGAAACAAACAGAACGTGTAAAAAAAAAAAAGACCATATGGAAATTATAGAACTGAAACATACAATAACCTAGATAAAAAACTAGCTGGATGGGCTAAATAGTAGACCAGAGATGAAAGAAAATAATACCAGTGGACTTATGGACAAATTTATAGAAATTTACTCAGTTTGAACAAAAGAGAGAAAAGGAGACTGAAAGGAAATGAAGAGGGCGTACAAACCTGGAGGATAATAACAAAAGATCAAACAATCATACGATTGAAGCCTTTTTTTTGGGGGGGGGTGCAGGGGAAGCTGAAAGAGGGAAGTAAAAACAGTGAGAGAGAAAAATGTGAATATTCCTCCTGGGTTTTGACACCAAAATGTCAGGGTTGGGTTTTTGAAAGAGAAATGCCGTCCTGGTTCTTTGGCTCCTTGCTTGCAAGAATCACAAGCAGGGCTGGTACGACAGAGTAAACACAGACGGGAAGCAATTCCACACAAACAGCTTTCATTGTAGAAAAGAAAAAAGAAAGAAGAAAGCTATACAATTGTAGAAAAGAGGGAAGCTACACAAAGTGAAAATACATTCCAGAGAGAGGAATGGGTCAGTCTCCATGAGTAGAGAAAGACCCATATGACTGAAACCTTAAAGACATGAGAAAGAATGTGAAGCTGAAAAAATATTCAAAGAATTAATGGT